>JAPKLY010000007.1:2678429-2835641 GCA_026898435.1 Prunella vulgaris | reverse complement strand
ATAAGGAGTTTATTTTACAACCCAATTATTTGATTTAGGGTAATTATGTGCTCTATAATAGCTCTAATCATAATATATGAGTTCTTCTCTTTTTGCACTCCGTTATGTATTTACGCTAGAATTAGCTCACAATATATGTACTTTTCTTTTTAAAATACTCCCCCGTTTCGGTATATGTTTTCAGTTGCTTTTGAGCGCACGAACTAAGATAAAAATGAAAAAACATAAGTGATATGATAGAAAAAGTAAAAAAAGTAACATGAATAGTATATAAAAAAATAATAATAAAGTCAACAATAATTTTTAAAAAAATGTAAAAAAAATAAATGAGAAACATATAGTGAAAAGAAAAAAATAGTAAAATGAAAACCATATAGTAGGATGGGAGAAGTATAAACTATTACTATATGATATCCACCGCATCTGCCGAACTTTTATTTGTTAAATATCAGAAATTTGTATATTTTTCTTACTTGATCCCATACAAATTTATACAAAACTAAAAAGAATAACATCGATTTATGTGATCTTGTGAATGTACATATACTAACTTATACGCTACTGCTTCATTTAAAAAAATGTAAAAATTTAGTAGTGCATATTTCCATGAAATGGAGGAATTATATTTTTTATTGAAAAAAAAGGAAAATAATAAGGAAAAATTATAAAATAGTTCTCAAAATTGATAAAAATTATAAATTGGTTCTGTGTAGAAAAAAAAAATTCTGTGTAGAAAAAAATTCTACTTCTATATATATATTGTGAATTAATTTGTAAATATCATCACTTTTTTAACCGATATGTAATTAATTCACTCAAACAATAAAATTACAAGACAAAAGAAAATGACGCTATATTGATTAAAAAGAAACTGGTATAAAAGAGAGGAATCTAGTAAATCTTACAAAGTTGATCGTGACAGTGACAAAAGGAAAAAGACATGCTTTTGGGAAAGGCATATAAATCTACCTCTTTTTCTCATAGATATTAATAAAGCTCACGTGGACACAAACTCTGATTAAATAGAAAGATAATTACGTACTAACACGTTACCACATTAGGCGACCGTTTGTTATAATTGTAAGAAATGTAAAGAGTATAAAAATGAAAAGGGTATGGAATAAAAGTCATAGTTCTCATGTAGCTGAATTATGATTGATTTCTTATTTTTTGGGAATCAAAATTATAGTAGAGTCATTTTAAACACACAATATGACTTTAATTATCATTACTCCAAAAATCTCCAACCGGACACCCCCTAAGTTTTGCATTTTGTTAACGAGTAATTCTCTTATGTGTTAGGTATAATTTAAGTATATTTTTAAAAGTTATCTTTTATTATTAATAAAAATTTATTTTTACTTATACTAAAACATCACATATCATTAAATAATACTCCCTCCGTCTCACTATAAGTTGTTCATTTTGTCATTTTCGTCCGTTTCATTATATGTTGTTCATTTGCATTTTTATCTTTTTAGGAAACTACTATTCACTTCTTTATTATTATTTTTAATATTTTTTTACACTATTCCTATTACTTTTTCACTTTTCTCCATCACATCACATGTACTATATTAATATTTTTATACACTTCTTAATATTCGAGTCCAAAAGGTATGAACAACTTATAAGGGGACGGAGGAAGTATTTGAGTGATTTTTCAGAAAAAACATATATGACTTTTCAGTATTCTCTCCGTCCCAGAAGACATTGCATACTTTTTATTTTGGTTTGTCCCACAAAAAATTTACATATCTAAAAGTGAAAATTATTTATTAAAATTCACCTTCACAAAACACCTATAATATTTATTAAAATATACTTATTATATTTTTTCTAAACTGCGTGCCAAAAAAATATTGCAATATCTTCGGGAACGTATAATAAAGATATTATTTAAAAAAATACACTTAATTGCATGATAATCTGGTGCATGTAAAACCATAACATCTGTATATATATAGACCATTCTCATGGACAATATTAAACCTTAATTCTCTAAAAAAATTAGAAAAAATTACGAATGATTAGTGCATAATATCTACATATAGTGTCTCTATCTACCTCAGTTTAGATTACTCAAGGAAAAATAATATGACTTTTAATGAAAAAATGGTTTATTAGCATTAAAAAAATATAAAATATATATGTTTATCTTTTTATTTTATGAAAGAGAATTTAGTTTATTATTTAAAAGTGTATTAAAAAATATAGTGACATGAGATTTAAATAAACAATATCTATAAGAGCCTAATTTTAAAAACACAATTATTTTCTTTTGTCATTTTTTGTATGAGATTTTTTTAAAGTTTGATAAGAATGATATTAATAGTACTATTATATGCATTATATTATAATAAGCAAGAAAATAATTAATAATATTGTCAAGAGGTAGATATATAATGAGAAAATTTGAATAAATATCTCAACGAGAACAATAATTAGAAATTTTGAATAGTGAATTCTAATGAGAATAATATTACACTCAGCTGAAATATCTAATAAGATACAATTTATAGTTTTGTTCAAGTGCATTTTTTCTTATGATATTGCATTAGGTTGGTAATCTATTCCAAAGTAATCTCCAGACATGAGCTTTGACTTTCATTGGGACAAACTTATTCCAGATTTATTTGAATCCATCTTCCTTATTCTCAGTTACTCGATCATCTTCTATTTGTAAGAAGAATTCTATAGGTTTCCCTAGTTGAGTACCTGCCATCCTTTGCTCCACCCCATCTCAACGAATCACGTACTTCTCATTTAATCAAAAAAACTGTTAATACAAGATATGATATTTTTAAGTATTTTAAATTAACGATCGAACATTTATCTTCTCCACTATAAATTCCAACTCCAATTTTCCTTTTCCCAAATACCTATCGATAAGATAAAACTTTCTTTGTCTAAGCTAAGATGAAACATCCAATGAAATCTAGATTTCAAAGACATCTCTCCTGCCCAATGTCCTCCCAAAAGCGAATACATGTACCATCACCAATGACTCTTTCAACTCTATTGCTAAATCAACATCCTGGCTCCCCCCAAGGATATATCCACGATGTCCCTCCATCATCTAGATCAATCTCGACTTGACTCAAAAGATAAAAAAATTTAGCCCCACCTCCTCCTAATACTCCATATTTTGGTTCTATAAATCTCACCCACAAGCTTTTTTTTTTTCATAAAAAAAATGTACCACATCCACTTCCCATTAAAGCAATATTAAAATGTTCTAAATTTTCACCCCAAGTTCACCCCTATTTTTTGTGTTACATATAGCTTTATATTATGCTGAAGTTTTTTTTTTTTTTTAACTATTGCCGCCCTAAAAAGAAATCGTTGCAATTGTACAATTTCTATTAAGGCTTAGCTTGAAATTTTATTAAAGGAAAGATAATAAGTTGGTACAGGAGTTAAACCGAGTTTAATAAGATGATTCTTCCGCCCAAAGAGACTTTGTTGTTCTTCAATTGTCTTAATCTAATTCTGATTTTTGTTACCATGCCCTTCCACACTGCGATTTTTATTATTGATGCCCAAGTAGGTGAATGGCGTCCTCCACATAAAGATAATATTTATTGAAGTTAACTTTCAATCCCAATAACATTTCATATTTCTTAACACTCTTCTCATTGTTCATACTTTTTTTTCTTTTTGCAGACCCCATAAAAACTATATTGTCTGTATATTATAGATGAGACACTCTTATGTTGTTTCTTTTAATTGTTGTTGGTCCAATAGACCCAGTTGTGTTGCATTGGACATTAAGATACTTAACCCTTCCCCTGCCAAAAAAAAAAAAAACGGGGATAAATGGTCTTCTTGTCTGAGGTCACGTTCTAAATTGAATTTCGATGTTAGAATGACATTAACCAAAATTGAAGCAAATGTTGTTGAAATACATTCCATAATTCACTTTCTCTAAATTGGGCTAAAGTTGAACCGAGTCATAATCAAATCAATAAAGCCCAAATTCAATGAGTCGTACACCTTTGCAAAATCTTTCATAAAGAAGATTCTTTGGAGGCCTCATTCTTTTGCTTCGTCAATCGCCTCATTAAACACAACCACACTATCGAAGATCTGTCTATTTTCAATGAAAGCACTTTGGTTTCTTGATATTAATAAATCAAGAACTCTGCAAAGTCTCTTGGCCAATGATATATATAAAGTATTAAAATTTTGCACATAAACTACTAATCTCTTAAGGTACATAATTCACTCAATTTAAATTTTTTTAATTTTTTTTCAAATTAAAAAACATTTTACTCCATTTGGAACGTGAAATATAAAAATTTAGTTTATTATTTTCGTCATTTTCTCTTTTCATCATCTTGCCCCAGCAAATCGCCTAGCGCACATATCGGGATAGAGATTTTTAGGTCCCATAATTTTGCCTTTTTCTAAATACGTCACAATAAAGTTAATTTATCCAATTACGTCCCAAATATCTATTAAGTATACAATTTAGGTCCCAAATCTCACCGGATTTAACCGGAGTAAACAAAACTACGTCGTTTTGACCCCATGTGCCGATCACGTGCCATTTAAATTGGGGCTTTCCGGCGTGCTGGTGACATAGAATTTATTTTTAAATTTTCAAATAATTTTTTTGCCAAAATGAATTAATGGATTTCATTGCAGAAGAACATAGTATTTCTTTTGGAGGCGTAAAATGTTTTTGCCAAATGGAAGCAGCCATCGCAAACATTGGTTACGCCTCCAATTTGGCAAAAATATTTTACGCCTCCAATTGAATTATTTGGGGAAGAAGGGGACGAGATTCCTTTTAAATTAGGGAAATTTTTATTTTTTAATTATTCATTTTTATTAAATATTAGAAAATGAGGTGGAAATCCATTAATTTATTTTGGCAAAAAATTATTTGAAAATTTAAAAATAAATTTCATGTCACCAACACGCCGGAAAACCCCAATTTAAATGGCACGTGATCGGCACATGGGGCCAAAACGACGTCGTTTTGTTTACTCCGGTTAAATCTGGTGAGATTTGTGACGTAAATTGTATACTTAATAGACATTTGAGACGCAATTGGATAAATTAACTTTACTGGTACGTAAATTATATACTTAATAGACATTTGGAACGTAATTGGATAAATTAACTTTATTGGGACGTATTTGGAAAAAGACAAAAATTATGGAACCTAAAAAATCTCTATCCCGTACATATCCGTCCTTTTTGTCTTGTGGGAACGTTTTTGTTGTTTGCTATCAATTGAATTTTTTTAACAAATATATCTTTCACATATTAAAATTGATGAAGGAATTGAATGAAAATTAAAGTTAATATTTTGTATGTTATAATTTAATTAGTTAATATATAGTGGTGAAAAAATATAATTAGATAGTTAAAATACAAAGTATACGCCTATATTTTATTGAGTAGGTCTCTTGTGAACTCGAGTTCACATAAACTCGTATCACTATTATGTGTAATTACTATTAATGTTATTTATATATACTATCACTGTTATTCATATATACTATCATTATTATAAAAGTATACTTAATTTTTTAACAGTGATAATATATATATATACCAGTAATAATATATACACATAACAGTGACAATTAAAAACCTGAGTTCACCGTGAACTCGGGTTCATACAGATTTTTTTCTAGTTTATTTTGTATGAATGTGGAATATATTTTACCAAAATTCATAGGCATTGACCCCACACAAGAAAAACAAAAACAAATTCACTAACTTTTACGCACATGCTCCCATAAATGACTAAAGATGGGACAATATTTAAACATTCAAATGGATTTTGTTGGAATGTGGATTTATTATAAATGCTTCCAACTTAAATAATTGAAAATAGATTTCAAATTCATAAATTCAAATCAAACGACCTTAGCAAAACATATTACTCGATTGTGTCAATATTATTCAATTTTATTTTTTAAGGTCAATCAAGAGAAAAAGTACAACGGCTACTCAAAATCATCACAAAGAATAAAAATTCGGGACGTTAGTTTAGTTTTTTGAATGGGAATAAGAATGAAAAGTTTATCTTTCTCTTGTACTTTGATAGTTTAAGATATTAAGGGTATGTTTGTTTAGGGATTTAGTGGACGTAGCAAGTCATGACTTTGAAATTATGAGATGTGAAAATATTAATGAATATTAAAATTGTGTGTTTGTTTTGGGATTTGGTAGGGTAGGATGTTACTTTATGTGTAATCAGATTGTGTTAATGATTAATTTTATAAGTATAAGACGTATTTTTTGTGTGTTGTGTTGGAAAGAGTAATAATATGTATAATATGTATTTTTAGGTGTGGATTGAGTTTGAGATTTGAAAACCGGATGTTAAATCTCAAACTCGTGTGAAGCATGATCGCAAAGTCCTACGTCCATCCGTGCAAGTTCCAAAACAAACATATTCTAAGATCTCACATAGTGGAGATCTAACCACTTGAACTCTCAACAATTAAAATTGCTATGATGATTGTATTATTGGTGTTGTATTTTTTATTTTAAAAGAAAATTGATTATGTCATATGAGTGTTGAGCGGGATGATTATATAAATATATATTAAGCGAATTAATTAATCATACTCCGTTTGTCCACCATTTTTCTCCTTTTATTTGGGCTCTCCACCGAATTTTCTAACACTTTTTTGAAAATAGATCATACTCACAAATAAAAATTTAGATTTCACATTATCTCTATTATTCTCTTACTTTATATATTTTTTTAATATAATAATATTTTTTTTTAAATTTTGTGCCACTTCTTTAAAAGAAGAAAAAATAGTATACTGAAGGAGTATTAATTATTTGACTGTTGATCAATTAAAATCGAGGGTTAATCATAAAAAAATTACAAAATATGTTCTGCTCAATGTGACCCATTAATGTCTTTGCAATTTAATTCCGAGGGTTAATTATAAATAAACAAAATATGTTCTGCTCAATGTGACTCATTAATGTCTCATCAATATTTGTAATTTAATTTTGATTGGAAACTATAAAACTGTCATTACATTGCTATTCTTGGTAAAAAGTTATGGTGTTAATTGTAATATATGCTAATTTAACAATATACTCTAATAGATAATTTTATTCTTTAAAATAAATATATCGTATTATCATGAAAATAAAATTACCTTTTATTTTCTATTCTATAAAAGTATATCACTTAATATATTTAAAATAGAATTAGTTTTGTATGAGATAGTCTCATGATATAAAATAATTAAATGAGATATGAATTGGGCATAAATCATTATCACATTAGTAACGATAGGTGTTAATTTATAATCTATTGTCATTAGAAAGTCTCATATTTTGTTTAAAATATTACTTAAATTTATAGTTCTATATGAATCCCAATTTAAGTTAAATGAGAAAATAAAATAAAATTTCAATGTTCTAAATTTCTAATTATAAACTTTCATTCCTAAATTTATGTGAAAAACCTCTAAACCTATGTGTAGTACATCACATTATTATTATTATTATTTTTATTTTATTTTTTTTATTTTATTGGGGAGTACCCAGTGTATAGCACACAAAAATTCGTGTAAAACAATTTATTATCAACTAAAAAATATATATTTCTTGTTTCATTTGAAGTAAATAAAATTATTTCTTAGGTGAGTTAGCTTACATGGCCACCAGGCTCCTCACTTGAGTGAGTAACCCGGGTTCGATTCTCTTCGGGAACGAACAGGAGGGAGATATAAGGTTGACTTGGAGATATGAGTGTATGAAGACTTGATGAACTAACTTCTAACCACTAACAACTAACATTTACCGATAAAAAAAAAAATCTTAAAAAAAAAATAGTATTGATTACTTTTCACATTTACGTATATATACGATAAAATGTCAACTAGCAAATGTGAAAAATTAATTGCATTTGGAGTGAAAAGTGTTAAACGTAAACTTTTTGAAATAAAATCAATTTGTCTTGCTTTAAATTTTAGAGTACTAAAATAATTTGGATTAAGAATATAATATAAATAATGATTTTATACATAACATGTGATATTTTTGACAATTTTATAATATATACCCAAAATTAAAAATATTATAAGAATTAAAAAAAATGTCATGTGACGTACAAAGACTTGTTAAGCATGTTATTTTATGTGAATTTCCTAAAAAGTATCAACAAAGATATGATAAAATAGATGAGTTAGTCTATGTGAGATCATCTCATGACATGAGATAATTAAATAAAATATAAATTGAACATAATTTATTATTATTTTAATAAAGAGCGAGTGTTTGTATAGTTTCATATCATAAGTCGGTATTATACAAGTTTTTGTCAAAAAATAAATATATGTCATGAATTGAATTTTAAATTTTAATTATATACCCGTTTGATTCATAATTTTATAATAATAAAATGAATACATGATTTGTTACTAATTTTTTTTAGGATTAGTCTTGCATGCACCAGTAACACGGTGCAACTCAAGTTCATTTTTTAAAAGTTACACAAAATACTACTGAAAAGTTACACATATTATTACTAAAAAATGTATCTTTTATAGTGTAATTTTTCAGTAATAATTTGTGCAACTTTTCAATAATAAATTATGTAACTTTTTAAAAATGAACTTGAGTTGCACCGCGTAATTGGTGCACAGGAGACTTACTTTTTTTTTTAATGAATCTATCCATCGTACTTCTTTAGAAATAAGGAAATTTAAAATGAGTTTATCGTTATTAATTCTAATTAATTACTTTTTCCTTACAATCATGTCACTAGTCATTAATAAAAAAATTATATTTTTTATTAATTTATTTCAAAACCATAACAATACATTAATAATATAACTATCACATATATTATAATATTATCTAATAATTTCTATTATGGTATTATCATACTTATTGAACAATTTCAACCAAACTCTCTAAACTAGGCAATATTAAATTTGAAAAAGGAGAGGGAACAAATTCCCTCCAAATGATTGGGCAGCAAAGAGCAAGCTGGCTCCTCAGACGTACATATACTTGGCCACAAATTTTCACGCAGGACTCTCTCTCTCTCTCTCTCTCTCTCTCTCTCCATATATATATACAATTTATACACACACGCCTTTATAACAGATAGATATATAGTCTATATCTATAGATACGCAATATGCACCGCACCAACACCATTATATAAAGCTAAGCAACTGCTTTTGGTTCCAGCTTTATCACTTTCTTCTCGAGAACTCTTAGTCTTCTTCGCATCGCCAAAGGCCACTCGTCAGAGGAATCGCAGCAATGCTTTAATGGAACCTGACGTCAACATTTTCATCTCGATTTCCAGGTCAGTATTCCGATTTCGCCTTATTCATTCATCGATTTGTGAAAATCACGCATGAACTGATGATGCTGTGCGGATCACCGATTTAACTGTTCTAGCCATTGCTTGAATCTCCATACCGATTTTCTGTTTCTATTTCTGATTTTGATCCGTTGTCACGAGATTTGTTTCTCGGAGCCGTATATATATTGCTGTTGATTATTGGTTTGAATTTGATGAAAATTTTGTGTGGAAGCATTTTTCGATTGATCTGCGAAATGCTTTTTGCGTGTTTCTGATCATATAGACGTACTTAAGCATTGATGATTTTTTTTTTCAAATATATATTTACTGAATTTTATTTTTACATAGGTCTAGAATCTTCAGCTTATTCAAAATTAAGCTATCTTCAATAATACCTGACGTGATACAATTTAATTTCCATATATGCTCTGATAATCAATAAACATATGGTTATCCTTTTCAGTTTATATGATTCATTCATCAGTCATAAATTAGGCAAGTGCTGAACTATAAATTGTAACAACTAACAAGGGGATAAAATCGTCTTAAAAATAACATGAAGTTTGAAAATATTGTAATAAATAATATCTATGCTTATTAATTTCTCTATTTTATCGAAACGGTCGTCCCAAGTTAAATTTCATTTATTTTTTTTATTTGGAAAGTGTGTCCTTATATCTACTATTTTCTCTTTTCTATCCACATATTTAATACTTATATTTTTTAATTTTTGAAAAAGAAAATAAGAACAAGGAGAAATTTAATTAATTAGGAATGAAGAGAGTATATATCCATAAAATATTAGAAATATATCCACATGAATTTTGTATCATCTAACCTTATATTGTAATTAAGACAATAAGTTGATGTTTGTTTTGGATTTTAAAAATTAGAATTACAATTTTAATATTTAAAATAGATTTAAGTTTCAGGATTTTGAAAATTAATTTTAAAAATCATCACTACCACACAATATATCTACCATGACAGTACTAAAAAATAAAAACAAACATCAAATGCAAAATTTCGAAGTCCCCTAGATCATAAAAGTTGATTTTTAAAAATCACTTAAATCCAAAAGAAAATCACCTAAAGGGTACTTGTATGTAACACTTGAAAAAAACACCACAAACTTTTTTTCTGAAATATGCAATACATAAATTAAATATTAGAGAATATTTATTTCAAATTATTTAATAGTATTAAGAGTGAAATTCATTTATTCTTTACTCGTGCATATTTAATTTAAATGATTTTTTTTTAGGATGGTTACATCATTAGTGTTGTGCTCTAATTTTTAAAAATTTAGTAAAAGATTACAAACATAAATTTTACAATTCATAAAATCTAATTTTCCCTCATACATTGTATTTCAAACCAAAGATACAAGTACTATTTACTTTTATTTATGTAATAGAAATAAAAAGAGTTTATTTTATTTATTAGGATCTCAATATCTACCCGCTAAAATGTCGTGAAAATAGTGGACATAGAAAATATATATAGGGTGACTAATTACATATTGGTTCAAAAAAGTGACTATATTTACAAATTGGTTCACAATATCTGCACAGAAGTATATTTTTTTTCTGAACAGAATCAATTTGTAATTTTTGTCAATTTTCTGAGTCATTTTGTAATTTTCCATATATATATATATAATCAGAATAAAATCAAATGGCCCAAACTCCTTGTTTTGTGATGCAATGTTTAATTACAGTTGTGGAATTGCTTATGCATGGCCCAACTTGTAGCTTTGGGGGCATAGTTTAGCAATTTATATATACACTTTAGGTCTCGCAAAATTTAATCACGGATGATAATATTTTTTCTTTCTATCGATAAAGAAAATTTCACTAAAATAATAGAGTACAAGGTACTCTACTAAAATTAGGGATGATAATGAGATGAAGTAAAAAATAAAATTTGACTATTTGCCTGTGAGAGAACCAACTCATTTAATTGTGTCAATTATTTAATAGATTATTTCTTAACAGGATCAAATATTTCTCACGCCACTCGTGAAACAAATTAATTTCTCTCAATAAATCAGAAGAAAGAAACATTTAATTCATTATATATAGCGGATAAAATATGTTTCCTTCATTTTATTTATTTTTGGTTTAAATTTTTCTTTCAAAATAATTCTTTCCCACATTTTTTTTTTATTACTCCTAATATATATATATATATATATATATATATATATAAATCCATGAATACCTATTCTCTCTTTTCTCTCTACATCTCTCCTCTCTCTCTCCATGGAGAATAAATCTTTCGAGATTTACTTTTTCGGTCTACACTTAATTGCCACTACAAAAAGATAAATGAAATTTATTTCATATATCTCAAAATTATATTTTATGTAATTACTTTTATTTACTAGAAAAGAATAAAATATCTTCAAGAAATATTTTTATTCCTTATTAACAAATAACTTTTATATAAAATTTATAAAACAATTAAATATGAAATGAAGAAAATATATATTATTTAATTTAAGAAATATAAAATATTAACAATAAAAATAAAATTGAGAGAGCATTTAATTTAACTCATCATAAAGCACACATATATATATTGTTTGATTTAATCTAAAATATGGGAGTACTTAATTTTAACTCGTCACAACCAATATATCTGATGTTGCCGTTTTACCTGCTACAATCAGTCAATATTTTTTTAAATACTCTAGTTTCTACCGAGTGCTGTGAACTCAGTGAGTTGAGCGAATAGAAAACATTGTTGAGTAGACATGGTTTTTAATATTAATGAATGAATTAGTATGGAGCTTGAAGCTTTGTTTGTTTCCTGAGTGAACAATAGTAAAATTAGAGGAGTTTGAGGTTTCGAAGGAAGTGTATTTAATTGTTGTAAAATCAATTATTGATATCTTCAAGACTCGAGAGGACACCACATGTACGGTCCAATACACGGATGGTTTCTGACTATTGTGGAAGATGATTAAGAAATATGAAGATAAAATGAAGGCCACGGATATTTGGACCCCAATATTTGAGTACTTCACCACCCTTTTATTCTTCATTTTGAAAATAATTTTTAAAAAATAAAATTACCCTTTAAATATATTTTTCAATTGCAGAAAATTAGTTCACCCCCTCTTTCAAAACCTAAAAATTGATTGGTTCTCATTATACAATTCTTCAACTATATTTTTTTTGAACAAAAACGTTATAAAAAAATTTTATTTTGTCAATATGGAAGATGATAATAGTTTTTCATATACGTATTTATGATTTATTCGTACATTTTCTGAATTTTTTTTTAAAAAAATTCGAACATATTTGTTCCACATTGGTTGGTGGAACAAAAGCAAAATGTTTGGAAATTTTTTTCGAACATTTGTACTTTGTTCGGAAAAATTTTCCGAACATTCTGCATTTGTTCCACCAAAAATTTCCGAACAAAAATTTTCAAAAATTTTTTTCGAACTAATGCTATTTGTTCGACTAACTTTCGAACAAATAGCATTTGTTCGAAAAATCAGAGTCGAACAAATGTCTTCAGTGATTTTTTCGCACTTTTTAATCGATATTATCCGACGAAATTTTGTGAACTATTTTTAATCAATTTTAAATCTCAATATTTGTAATAATAACAATAAAAACTCATTCAAAACATTAAAAAACATTCAAACCCTTCAATATATAAAACTAATAAATTCTTAAATTTATCTCTAAAAAAAAATACTATAGTGGTGGTGGGTGTCCGTTACAAATTACGGTGGCAGTGGTGCCGGAGGTTGGCGATGGGTGTTGTCGAAAAAAATTGGAACTACACATTGTTTCAAAGTTTTTAGTTGAATATTTAGAGAATGAAGAAATGAGGTGAAGTTGCAAAATTAATTTTCACTTGAAAAAAAGCATGGGTATTTTTGAAAGAGTAGAGTGGTGAACTGAACATTTATGGTGGTGAAGTGAGGAGGACGGTGAAGTACTAAAAAAAGGGGGGAGAATATCTGTGCCCTAAAATGAAATATTAGCCCACTTAGGATAATTCAATTGATTAGAGCATAATTATTTATGTTGTGAGATTATAAATTTGAATTATCATCATTTCCTTTTTTATAATTTTGCATTTTATGGCATCTTTATTTGCATTGAGTAAATATCTAGAGTAGAAAGATTATTAGAAGTCTTGGTAAAAGGAAAAAAGAAAAAGAAAAAAAATGGTAACAAAGTTCGTATATACGTAGGAAGAAAGAGAGAAAATCTGATAGTGAAATTCTTAATAATAGAAAACTAGATTGATAGTATTATTTACAGTTTATAAGGGGATATAATATTCCCAAGAAATTTGGCCGAGCAGGTAGTCTTAGGATAGAATAGTGCTCCTGATTAAGTGGATGTATAGTTTGAAATTGGTTTGTAGGACGACTATTATCTTTAATGAAGTAATTTATACATTTTAGTAAAAAAAAAAAGCACAATTCTTAAAAATGAATACCTTTTTAAAAAACTTAATATTCTTTAATTACATAATTAATACTTTTATTTAAGTTTCACAGTAAAACGACTAGTCACTCCTTCCTCTAAATTTATTCTTATTTGTGTGGGCATAAATTTTAAGAAAAATGAGATAAAGTAAATAAAATAAGAATATTGTGCAATAATTGTGAAGTACACTAGAGAAAAATATGATTATTTATAAGTGTGATAATAAATAATATTTGCTAAAAAAAGAATGAGAATAAATTTGAGATACAAACTAAAATGAAAAGTGAGGATAAATTTGGGGGCATTTGGAGTATAATCTTTAATGAAGTAATTTATACATTTTAGTAAAAAAAACAAGCACAATTCTTAAAAATGAATACACTTAGATTCCATTTGGATAGATGAATTTGAAAGTGAAAGAATTTTTAAAAAAATATACGTAAGAAAGCATATATTTCAAATCACGAATTGTAAAGAGATGTGATAGAAGAGAAAAAGTAGAGATGAGAGATTTCACAAATGATATGATTTTGAGGAGGATTTATAATTCTTTCATTTTGAACATAAATTTAAATCTAAGTATTTATAAATTCACATAACTTACTTGGGAAGAGTGGTTATTTGTGTGTGAATTCTACGAATTTCAAATCCACTCATTCAAATTGAGTCTTATTAAAAACTTTTTATTCTTGAATAAAACGTTTCACAACAAAACTTATTAACACAATATTTTTCCTTCAACTAAATCCTAAATTCATAAATAAACATCACAGTGTTGAAATTTCTTTTTGGGAGTGGAGAACTCATACGTGACTCACATACATCATACATGTATAGTCAATTTTTTCGCCCAATAAAGATACTGAACCCAATGTCTTAGGTGTACAAAAATATCTATTTTATTTTCTAATTACCAGTTTCAGTATGTATAGCACTTGATTCACATCACATAAAATATCAATTATCATTATTTTCACTTCAAGCGCACTCACAGATTAAAAAAATTGAATCCTATAATATCTTATATTTCTTTTATTTTATCTATTATTTTAATATAATATTAATTTCACTAAATTTCGTATTATTTTTTTAAGAAAAAATAATTTAATGAACAAAAAATAATAATATTTTATATTTTTTTAATAATATTAATTATTTTATTAAAATTTTTAATTTGATAGCAATAACTATATACTAATACTATAAGAAATAATTGTGAGGATTAGAGAGTTTAAAATATACTTTTATCTGAGGTTCAGATTCGAAAATTACAAAATAATATCAAATCTTGTGATGATTCAATTTATATAGAGTTTGGGGCTCCAGTTCACCAGTGGACCTGAAATTTGTCTTTCGAATTAATTGATTTATAAACGGACATCGAATCATAAAAAATAATTATGTTTTAAGATAAAACTATTTGACAAGGAACTTGATCTAAATATTTGATATTAAATTAAAAACTCATGATTTAAAATAATTTAATTCTCCATTATTAAGTTAATTAAGGAGGTGTTTGGTAGGGAGTATAATGGATATAATATGAATTTTTGTATTAATTTATCTTGAGTGGTAGGGGATAAAATTTTTATATTGATCCGCTTTTATACGATCGATCTTGTAAAAGACGACGTCATATTACACTCTTTTCATTGTTTACAATATAATAAATTATCTCACCTTCCACACCTTTCAATTTTTGTATGATTTGAATAATAACTTTTATTTTAATATATCTACATATTATACTCTATCAAATGAAATTATTTTTTTTCTCTTTATATTACACTCTATCAAGTGAAATTATCTTTCTAAGATTTATTTTATATAATTTTTATATTACATCCTATCAAATAAAATTATATAAATTTTACTTGCAAAATTTTTGATTAACTACTAATCAACGCGTGAACAAAAATATTTCAAACCATTACATTAGGAATGATTATTGGTGAATGTAGATATATAGGTGAGCCTAGAGGAAGAGGTTGCCAAAATCATTCTCGATTTGGGACCCCGATTATCGCAGATCACTTTATTGCAGCGTCTGACTAATTTCCATGAATATGAAAACAAACAACATTGACCATATGTTTCACCACTTGCCTCCCTCTACAGAATCGTACTATAGTACATGTGGGTCTATTTGTTCCCTACATTCTTCAATATTCTCATCATCTTTATTGCATCAAGATCTTTTTTGGATCTACCTTTTCGATCTTTTCTTCATGTGCATCCAACCCGTATCTATGTTTTTACCCTTATCCTCACCTTTTCCATCTTTTTTACATAATGTTGATCCATAAAACCTCAAGTTTAAAGGAAAAATATATAATCCATTCGTCCCAAAAGATATTGCATATTTTCTATTTTGAACTGTTTCACACAAGGTTTGCATATCTAAAAATAGAAATTATTTATTAAATTTTACTCTTATAATACGCATATAATATTCATAAAAATATATTTTTTATACTTTTTTCTTAAACTGTGTGCCCAAAAAACACCGAAATGTCTCATGGGACAGAGGGAGTAATAAAGAAGGGCACACTTTGTCCTTAAAATACAAGAGGATCAAATGTACAAATATTATTAGAAATTCACACTCAAAAACATATTTAAAATAAGTGTGTAAATATTATTAAAATTACACATTTACTCTTCTTTATAATTATACTAATACAAAATTTGGACATTTCCCCAAATTATAACTCAATGATTTGTTCATTTGAATAAGATTGAACCCTTCATCTAGTTATTAATTTCATACTTTTTGTTTTGATTCGTCCTAATTTTGTCTTTACAGATTCATAAAAAAAAAAAAATTTAATATAATATTAATATTATACACTAAAAGATATAAAAGTTTATTTTAATTGATTAAAAGGATAATAAATAATTTTTCTTAATATATGATTCTAGGGGTGAGGGAATAATTGGAATAAGTGATATGTAGAAATTTATATAAATGAAAATAGAAAATTGAAGAGGTGGGCTCATTTCTCCACCTTATGCATAAGGTAATAATTTTTTTTTTTTATGAATTCCTTCTAGAATTTTATGTGGAAATAATTATGGAATTTAGGAGTAGTTAAGATTAAATGATCTATGAGATGTGTGAATTGTGATGCTTTATTGTTTTTCAGAGTCCAAATTGCCTTTTCATAGTTCTCCATTGGACTAAATAAGTGCTAATATAAATATTTTCATAATTGAAACTTTTTTTTTTTTGGAATTATCTCGTGTAATAACTAATTAAATGAATAGTATTTACATAGATGAACAAGTCTTCTGTGAATATTTTATTGTACGAGATCTATATTATTTGTACACTATTAATTTTGAGTTTATTAATTAAAAAATTGTTACTTTTAAAAAACATTAATTTCAATAAAAATATTATAACATTTTATTGCATTATAAATATACTTCACACAAATTTTATCTTACATATTGTGTACTATTTGAAAAAATGTCATTGATTTGACTCGGTGTATTATTATGATATTTTGACCATTCTCAAGTTCTTATTATTAAGTCGAATTTTTAACTGTTGTGAATAAATGTGTTAATAACTTTTGCCTTTGTTTTATTGTTTAGAATTCTTTTTTTTTTTATAAAATAGATTAGTTGACTTAGTGGGTTAAATAAAAGACACTTAATTTTAAAAAAATTCATACATTTTAGATATAAAATAAAATAGAGCTTCTATTTTCCATTTTGGCCTAGCTAGTGGCTTTTACATCATCGAATCACCTTAGATAAGATCTTCTTTGATCCACTTTTCTCGTATATCTTGTTTCATTTTCATTGCTTTTTGAAATGGTATAGCTGGACCCCAAAAATGAGAGACAATTCTTTGGCATGCATCATGGTCTTGCATAGTGTTTTATTTTCTACCTTACTAGCTGAAATTATTATTTATACATTTATCTGAGTTAATTATTTATTTTGTGGTTAATTTTATTAAGAATGCTTAATTTGTGAATTGGATTATAATTAAAATATATATTGATACACCCAGGGGCGGACACAAGATTTTTATCCAGCCAAGGTACAAATTTAAAAAATTTGTATATTCTTTATATATACCATAAAAATGCTAAAATTATTTTACAAAGGTAAAAATATGAAATGGACTCGTCATGAGTTTTCATAGCCAGAAATCTTATGAAACAAGGATTATATAAGGATTTTAAGATAAAAAATAACTTCTTAAATAACTTAGAAGTCTTTAGAAACGAAAATTAATATTTTAGAGGACCTTTTACTGCATTATGTCATTAGAAAACAATTGATAGTTAATATAAATATATAATATTTTAAACCTTAATAATATATATTGATTATTGAGTTTGTTATATTTTGAATTGTGAGTAATTTCGTTAATAATATAATTTATAAATAAAAAATTATATAGGAAATTTGTTGACTAAATTCTAATTTAAAAGGTCCAACAAACAAAAATATGTATACAATGATTAATATATTTAATTTTTTATAATTAAATACATAATGTATAGAAATATAATAATAAAAATATTAAGGCAGGACATTTGTCATAACTTATCCATGTGTAAATCCGCCCCTGGATACACTAATAATTAATCTTCAAAAGTTTACATGATGATGAGAGTTTGAGGTTTAGTAGAATTATCTAAAATTTTATTTAAAAGAGGAGAAGTCTTCATATTAATCCATTTTATAATTTTGATGAAAAACATTCTGCATATAAAATGAAAAAAATAAATCTTTGAGAGGGACGACAAGCCCGTGATTGGAACACGACACTAAAGTCCATGAATACGTAAAACAAACAAAATCTAGATATTATAGTTGACTCTTAAGTCTTAACAAAAGAAACAAAAAAAAAAAACATTCTTTTCCTAATTGTTGTAATCATATAATTTGAGCTCCAATTTAATATAGTTTTTTTAGTAGGCTCAATTTTCATGATGTATTTTCGTAAAACTTATTTATGGTGAAAATTTTATTGATTTCTAATTAAAACTTATTTATAATGTATGAGTCATCAGTTTTGATGATGTATGAGATATTCCATTAAAACTGATTAATATTTTTGTTATTATATTTATTTAAGAGTCAACTATATAAAACTTGTGTTATTATATTTATTTAATTTAATAATATCATAATATTTATTTATAGATACACTATTGCATTTATAAATTAATAAATTATATTTATAAGGTCCCAAAATAGATATAATGATATACATTTTACACTATTTTTTACATGCTTTTTAAGAAAATTGTTTAAAACATAGAGTATTGGAGGTGATGTATAAAGTATATTATTAAAATAATAAAATTTGTTTGATGGAGTGTAAATATAAAAATATTATGAGGATAAAGTTGAAGTGGTTATTTTCATTTATAAAGTGTGCAAAGTGTAATGGGACAGACAAAAAGAAAAGTATACAAAGTATTTCGGGACAGAGAGAGTATATTATAAATGGGTTTTATACGCCAATGACTATAAAGTTTATCTTATTACTATTTTTTTTAATGCATTTGTTAATTTAAATTCATTGAATTGATGTGCAAGTCAATCACTTCAACAAGAACTGAGTATAAATAATAATCAGATGAAGATAAGAAATCAAACAAGGAAGATCCAAAACTTTACGTGGTTCGATTGTAAATAATTTACAATCACGGAGGTCGGGTCACACTTTCACTATCATTGGATAAAACAATTACAGAGTACAATTCACTCAAACTCAAAGAACTCTCAAGTTCTACTATTCTCAAGCTACTAACTGTAATTTAATTGAAAATACAAAATTCTTTCAATCGTGCAATGAACTCATGTCGAGAATAAAGCTAAAATGCAATATTTATGGTTGTGATCCAAACTTAGAGGTTGAATTAGCTTCTAATGTTCGTTAATCAGTTCCAATAAGATTTCGTTGCACGTTAGTTACTGTAGCAATTGCAATATATTCATAACTAATCTTGCAATTGGTTCAAACCCATCTATTTTTGATTTATTTGAAATTAAACCGTCTCAAGACACTTATTCGAACTAGCCAAAGTCATGTGGTACTAACACTAACTCATCAGATTATATGTCATTATCCTTAACTGACCAAACATCACCTGAACCACCTCTATTGACCAACTTCAACATCAGATGATTTGAGACCAACTCACTTGTTCTAACTTCAACTGTCTTCGACTATGACCATAAGTTGAGCTGATCTAAACTCATTTTATCACTCTTCAACCGATCCGATTCCTTTTATCTGAATCAACCATCCTGAACCCAATTGATCTAAATAGACTGGCCTAATTAAATCTTATAATTAAAAATTAAATTTATAATTAGCAATTTTTCATATTTAACTGATTTTAGAATATTGTATTGCAGCTCACAACATCACAATCAAAAGTTGGAAAGAAAATCCTAACAATCCAAAGATGTTTCATTTATCACACTCTCCTCCTTGGAATATGGCATAAGCAGTACCCTGTAATTGTCACTCTCACTTTTTAGTACGTGAAAATTGTAAATTCCCCAGTAGCAAAAATCCATTCGGTTTCACCTGCATGGATGTGCGTTTCTTCATACTCTCCCAGGAGGCTTACACGAAGATTCGTCGTCTTCGATTTCTCTTTCTCTCTGTCTTCGCCGTTTCTCTCCCACCGGAACACTCTTTCTTTCTCCTCCGACTTTCTCTCTCCGCGCTGTTGAGACCTCGCCAGCGCTCCTGAGAGGGTTTTGGGATCGAATTTAGTAAACCCCATCGTTTTCGCGGCATTGCCGTTCTTTTTCGGAATTCTGGTTCTTTTGGAATCGGTGCTTTCCTGATCAGCTATTTGTAAGGGTTTGTTTGGATTGATATAAAATTGCTATTTCTTATCAGTGTCGAAATATTCTGTGTGCTTGAAATTGATGCTAATTTCGGTAAAATGAAATAAAATTGTGTATTGATCCATTTGTGCTTCATTCCATCTCAAAACTCCGCAGAATTTCCTGCATGCATTGTCTATGTGTTTTGAGTCTATTGATTTCATTGAAGAAATTTGATTTTTGCTCTGTTTCCTCTCTCGGTGATGCGTTTCTGTGATTCCTCGTGTTTGGAAACATTCACACTGTTGTTATCCGAGGTATACTCTTGACCAATTTGAATAATACTAAACTTTTGTGTATTATGTTGGGAACACGAGGGTAGACCCCATTCCACACTCGTGATTATTATGTGGATCCGGGTTTCTGTGTTATCTCTTTTTCTGTGGTGTCCCCCTGTCATTGTCTTGTTTAGTCTTATGGTAAATGTGCAAAATTCCCATATATTGACATTCATTTAAGAAAGAAAAAAGGCATATTGATATAAATTCCATTGTTTTTGCTTCTCTGTAACAACCTTGGAATTACAAATAGTCCTCAATACTTGTAATTTGTGTCAATCAAAATGCAGGGCAATTGCTGTCTGGCGTACTTGAACTGTATTGAAGCCCATTTGGGAGGTCTTACACCGAAACTTCCCATATGCCGGGGAATAAATGTAACGATAATTCACAAGTTCTCGATAGAATAGGAAGGCTCTTGAGAGAAAGAGCACTGAGGAGGAATAATAGAATCGCTTCTCTTGCTGATGATAATGATGGCAATCGTGGGTTAGAGATCCTTGAGAATGATACCTTAGGAAATTCATATGTAGAACAATATTTGGAAGGAGCACAAGCAGCACAAGCTCCTCGTGAAGGGTGGGAAAGGCCTGATGGGAGACCTATAAGACAAAGATTGCTAGTGGTTGCTAATAGACTACCTGTATCTGCAGTAAGGAGAGGTGAGGATTCTTGGTCACTAGAGGTGAGTGCAGGAGGTTTAGTCAGCGCTCTTCTAGGTGAGTTTTTAGTGCCCTTATTTGTATTTGTTTGGAGTTCAATATAGAAATTGCTCCATGATGTTTCACGGTTCGCGTATGTGCATATCAAATAGTTCATTTTTGCAGGTGTTAAGGAGTTTGAGGCACGATGGATTGGTTGGGCAGGTGTAAATGTGCCAGACGAGGTTGGGCAAAAGGCACTTACCAAAGCTCTTGCTGAGAAGGTGAAACCATTAGCTCTTCATAGTTTAACTAACAGAAAGCAAATGTCAATTTTTCTGATTCAGATACTACACATTTTACTGTTGCACCAGAGTGTGTGACACATGATGTTGGTGTTTAAGTTTACTCTTTTTGCTCTCTCCAGAAGTGCATACCTGTTTTCCTTGATGAAGAGATTGTTCATCAGTATTACAATGGCTACTGCAATAACATATTATGGCCTCTGTTCCACTATCTTGGACTTCCACAAGAAGACCGTCTTGCAACTACCAGGAGTTTCCAGTCGCAGTTTACGGCATATAAAAAGGCCAACCAAATGTTTGCTGATGTTGTTAACAATCATTATGCAGAGGGTGATGTTGTTTGGTGTCATGATTACCACTTAATGTTTCTCCCAAAATGCCTGAAGGAGCATAACAGCAAGATGAAAGTTGGGTGGTTTCTGCATACTCCATTTCCATCGTCTGAAATCCACAGGACTTTGCCATCCCGATCTGAACTACTACGTGCAGTTCTAGCTGCTGATTTAGTGGGGTATTATGTTTGCCTCTCCGATAACTAATCATGGCATCTAGCTTTTGTGTTTTCAGTTCATAGTATTGCATACTCATAGCTGCCAGGGTAGGACAATAATCAATATATACTCCCTCTAATTCTATAGCATTCCTATTCAGCCAAGAAAGCAAACATATTCCTTCTTGTTTTTTCTTACGTGTTTGTTTGCTTCATATGTTATGCCTATAACATTAGAAATTCAATAACAACACTTATCATTCATCAACTAAATTTTCGAAGCAAGCAACCTTTACTTGTTTTATCTAATATTCAAGTAGATGAACATGAGAATATTTGTACTTTTTATGTATTTCCTTTTTGTGTAGGAAGCCTATTTAAGTTTACACTTGGCATATACACAATTACATTTTCAAAAAGTTAAGAGATTATTTGAGAAAAAGTTACATTCCAATGTTTCAAACTACTCCCTCCGTCCACAATAAATGGTTCTGATTTTTGCACGTGGTCTAATGCAATATGTCGGAGGGTATTTTGGGACATTGTGAGGTCCCTTTACGAATTTAAAAATTGTATATGAAAAGTATGTAAAGGGACCTCACAATGCCCCAAAATACCCCCGACATATTGTATTAAACCACATGCAAAAAGCAGAACCATTTATTGTGGACGGAGGGAGTAAAATGCTATATGACCCCTTTTAATTATCTTGGTTTCTGTGCTTCCAGAACAGAATTATTGCCTTTGATTGTTAACTGAATCATGTAGTCATAGGAAATGGATTTTGTTAAAGAAACTCCTAAATGGGAATAAAGTTTAATTGTGTATTTGCTTACCTCAATTTTTATCTATCCTCCAGTAGATTACTAGATTTATCAAGAGTTCTGACTACGTATGTGTAGAAATCTCTTTTATTTGCCCGATCTTTTTCTATGATATGTCTGCCATTTCTCCATGCCAGGATGCATTGGTTAATTACATTTACTTTCTTCTAAAGAACTCTAATTATAGAAAGCAGGATGGTTAATTTGCTTACTTATCATTAAATGAATTATTTCCAGTTTCCACACGTATGATTATGCAAGACATTTTGTGAGTGCTTGTACTCGTATCCTCGGACTTGAAGGTACTCCTGAAGGAGTAGAGGATCAAGGCAGACTAACTCGAGTGGCTGCGGTATGTGCTTAACAAAATTCCTGGAATGTTCGACATTCTTGATATTATGGTTTCTCCTTCTCATTGTGATGTATGTCAGGAGTTTGAAGAAGTTGTTCGCTATAAACTACTTATAATCTTTAAGTGGCCTCACATTTTCTTCATTTTTGAACACAGTTTCCTATAGGGATTGATTCAGAAAGGTTTATGCGTGCTCTTGAAGTCCCTCAAGTCCAAGAGCACATTAAAGAATTAAAGGAGAGATTTTCTGGAAGAAAGGTTTGCTCTCTATCCTCATTCTCTATGTGAGTGTGCAGTGGAAGTTTCCTCAGCCCCAAAATTTGTTTCTTATACATAGATGTATTTAGTTTGTTGAATCCTCAATGACATTGCCCTTGAATTTTGAGGCGAAAACAATTAAGTGTTTACTAAGCAATTATGTACAACTTTTGCTGTTTAACCTTTTGAACAGAGATTGATAGAACTTAATTACTTTTGTCTCTTCTTAGCAATTTGTTTGACAGTTCTAAAGTTTAATAATGTTCATTATGATTAATGTATGAGCTTTATTTCAGGTAATGCTGGGTGTGGATCGTCTTGATATGATAAAAGGAATCCCTCCAAAGCTACTAGCATTTGAAAACTTTCTGGAGGAAAACCCATACTGGCGTGATAAGGTGGTTTTGCTGCAAATTGCAGTTCCAACAAGAACTGATGTTCCTGAATGTATGGTCTTATGGTAGCTTCGTATTTGGCTTCTGAATCTTCTGTGCTTTCTCCTGGCATATTAACGCTTCATCTAGTTGCTCTTTCTGTTCTCTATAGATCAAAAACTTACCAGCCAAGTACACGAAATTGTTGGACGGATCAATGGCAGATTTGGAAGTTTGACCACTGTTCCAATTCACCATCTGGTTAGCATTTTCTACAGCAATAATCAGTTATTAAGTTATTAATAATGTACCTAAACACTTGGATATCCAAATTCTTGCCTTATTATTATTTTTTAATTACTTTTTATCATAAAAAGTTAAAAGATTATGCAAACATTTGCTTGGCTTCCTTTGTTCTTATTTAGGGACACATTTTATCGTCATATTTTAATCACTTCATATTTCATATTACTTTAGTCATTAAGCATTTCTTGTTAGCTGGAGATTAACTAGTTCTGTTTCAATCAAGGTATTTAAGTTTCTCTGTTGCTCAAGATATATTTCTGAAATTGATGAACTTTATGTAAGATGCAGCAACTGATTGGCATTCTCTGCACTCTGTTGCTTCTCTTTATGACATGCCAGTCATCTATACATGTGATGCTGTAACTGATTTCTTAAACATTGATGTTATCACGTGTACTGTTTAGATTTTGAAGGTATTTTTGTTTGTCTGCAGGATCGTTCTCTTGATTTCCATGCCTTATGTGCACTATATGCTGTCACAGGTAATAAGCTATAAGTTAATCATATTTTCCTACTTAGATATGCTCATGTAGAGATGGCTGCCCATCTGCTAACTTAGCATAAGATATATTACATCAACTGACGAAACCATACTGATCTTAAACCTTGAAACTCCAATCTGGGAGAATGGGGATAAACACACACCCACACATCATTTTATTTCTCAGTTTTGCTACTATTATAAGCTTCACCTCAAGTTCACATTGCCATTTTGGTGGTTTCTGTAACCTTAGAACATAATATGTTTAATCATGTATTTTTCCATATTGTGGGACATACTGTTTCCCATGATGTATTGGTTAGTGTTTGATGAAACATGTTTCCACTTAATAAGACTGTGAATATGATAACAAAGTAGAAAAAACTAGGGGAATGTGCTCATTTTTGGTGTGTTTGATGGCAATGTTAATTTTTTTTTTCTATTTTCTTTTCATTTTTGCTATATTATGCTCAAAGAGAGACCACTTAAAAGTCACTGAACCTTAATACAAACATGAGCAGTAAACTTTGTATCCAAGGGGATGGTGCAAAGTTTTTCATCACCTAAGCTTATCATTTTTTACCTAGTCGACTCAAATCTTGTATCTTCACTTTCAAAACTTTGTAACATTCTGAGTTTTGTTCAGCTGGTTTCCTTCATCCATTAGAATTTTGCTCATCTAGTAGTCACTTCATTTTTGAATCATGACACAAATGCTTTATTGTTATTATAACCTTCATTGAACATCTGTCATAATGAATTGAAACATTGGTAAATCCTTAAAACTTAATAAGGTCTTTACAGTATACTCCAGTTTCAAGCCCATAGTAAATCAGGTTTACTGGAATTAAAAAAGCTCAGCAGATTTTAACTTAAGATCTTCTCCCGGTTGATTACTTCTGGCTCAAAGTTAAAACCCAAAATTCCTCCAATTGATCTAAGTTCCACCGTCTGATGTGTTAATTTTGTTGAGTATATTGTCTCCTGTTAATTGGTAACTGTTGTTTGCTTGATTCATCAGATGTAGCGCTTGTAACGTCTTTGCGGGATGGAATGAATCTCGTGAGTTATGAGTTTGTGGCGTGTCAAGATTCGAAAAGGGGGGTCCTCATCCTCAGTGAAGTATGTATCATGCTCTGAGTTCTGTTTTACACTTATTGTCAATAGATTCTACTCCTTCCGTCCACCAATCTTATTTCCACTTTCTTTTTTGGGCTGTCCACCAATCTTATTCTCATTCCCTTTTTGTAAATAAACAACACTCACAAACATATAAATGGGCCCCACAATACTTTCACTATTCCCTTACTTTATCCACCTTCCTATTAAAAGTACTACATTTCATTAAATCTTGTGCCCAAAGGGGCATAAGATTGATGGAGGGATGTAGTATATGTTTTCTTTTTATTGCCACAAAATGTTTCGTATTGTCTGAGAAATCAACTTCTATTTCTTGTTTCTTTAAAAAAAAGTGGCACAGATCGCTCCAACTTATCATTTTAATTTGTCAGTAGATACCTGAACTATAAAATTTAATTTTGAAAGGCTGCTGAACTAATTTTTGTTTTAAAAAACCCTTAAATTATACCATTATTTTTTCACAATGCTCCTGAACTATTTTTTTATTTCAACACAGGGCCCTTATTTGACAGTCTGTTAGAGACTAATTTTTTATAGGAAATTATTATAATAGCATTGAAATTGGATAACTCGTCATATTATAACAGAAAACATTAAATTGACAGAAAAAAAAATCTGTGAGTTACCACTGGCCTCGTGAAATAAGAATTATATAGTTTAAGGGTTTTTTTAAACAAAAATAGTTCAGGGGTCTTTTGATGCATTGTGCCTTTTATTTTGTTAAAAAGCTTGATGATGACTCTCATTTCTGGTCCGAATCCGCCTAAATTGATCGATCTCTTGTTACATGTTACTAATGTGCCATTTTGAACTTTAACTTTTCTGGAAATGCTTAAATTCATGTAATGTCTCCTTTCCATAAACTATAGTTTGCTGGAGCAGCGCAATCTCTAGGTGCTGGAGCTATTCTTGTTAATCCTTGGAACATCACAGAACTAACTGCTGCGATAAGCAAGGCTCTGAATATGCCTGCTGAAGAAAGAGAGAAACGGCATAGGCATAATTATGAGCATGTGACTACTCATACTGCTCAACAGTGGGCTGAATTCTTCGTAAGGTGAACCTAGCAAACATTTCCTATCATCTTCCACAAAGTAAAGGCACCCATTTGTCATTATCTTAAGAAAATTAACTCTTTTACTTTGATAAATATCGCATTGGCACTTGCAAGACAGGATTGAAATTTTTTATTAGTCAATTTTAACTAAGAATCAAGCAAACAGTCTTTAAGGAAAAAAAGAGGGAAGAGAGAGTTTCTGTTGTGTTCGCACTTGTCTTAGGGTGAAAATATATTCATTGTTTCCTCTAGTGTTTTAATGTACTTGCTTGCATAGTATATACCAAAACTGATGGCTGTGATATTTGGAAACCTAAAACCTGAACTTTTGCATGCAGCGAATTGAACGATACTGTTATTGAAGCACAACTGAGAATAAGAAAAGTTCCTCCCCAACTTGTCTTCGGTGATGCAATCAGGCGATATATGCAGTCTAATAATCGATTACTTATATTGGTACTTCCCAGTTTACTTTTGAGTTATAAATTTCACATAAGCAACTCCATATATATGTTAAGGCTTTTTGTTGTGCTCTTCTTCAGTTCATTTCCTGTGAAACAGAAGCTATATAGCATGCGCTGCAAATTTAAACTGTGATGTAACGTTAATATGTCAAACTTACAGAGGATTGACTGCCTTAGTTCTTTCTTATTGATTAAGCTTATCTAGCAAATAAATTCTCTACACTGCATTTATTTTTTTACTTTGTTAGTAACTTCTCCCATAAATGTATTTGCATTGACATTCAATTACTAGCTTTCTTTGTTTCCAAGCGTAATCTTACTTGGTATATTCAAAATTATATAATGAAATCATAGATATTGGCTCATTGTTTTAATTAATACTACTGCTAATAGAGTTACATAATGCACATCTATGACTTCTGTACGTTTTTTCTTTTTGTTTCAAATGCATATCCTCGTGAAATATCTTTAATTTCATAATCAGAATGCCCCACATTAACTCTTTGATTTTTTATTTTTTTTATCTCATCAAACAGCATGCATTTTCATTGTTGCGACTTGCGAATATCAAATATGTACTATCTTCTGCATTTACAGTATGGTAGTATACATGAAGATCAAAGTAGTGCATATATTTTGTTGCACTATATATTAAGTTTGTGACCAAGCTTTTCTTTTTCTTAATCTCCATTGAATTTTCAATGGAAGGAGTAGTGCTGTGAAACCAGGGATTCTTGGAATTATATAAGAGAGAACAATATAGAATGTTATTGTTACACAATTGGCCTGCTCACTGAAATGATAATCATCTATTAAAGATCACAACTCATGAGGAAGAATGTGGATAGTAAAGGTGGATAATGCCGTACTGGGGGGTTTTCATTTTATGTAAATAATATGTAAAACCCAAGATAATTTGGGGGCTGAGGGGCCTTTTCTTTCTGACTCACCCCTTGTCCTATTCCTTCGGATCCTTCATGTAGCTAGATGATGACGTTATTAGCACAATATATTCCCTAACTCTTGCTTATTTATCAACATACAGGGCTTTAATTCTACACTTACCGAACCAATTGACACTCCTGAAAGAAGGGGAGACCAGATCAAAGAAATGGAACTTAAACTGCATCCTGAATTGAGAGGACCTCTAACATTGCTTTGTAATGACCCGAATACAACAATTGTGGTCCTTAGTGGAAGTGACAGATCCGTCCTAGATGATGTTCTCTTTCTCCCTCTGTCTCATCTTTTCTTTTCATCTCTGCTCTGTATACATTCTAAAATAATTGCTTATGCAGAATTTTGGGGAGTACAACATGTGGCTAGCAGCTGAAAATGGAATGTTTCTACGACCTACAAAAGGAGAATGGATGACAACTATGCCAGAGCACTTGAATATGGATTGGGTGGACAGTGTCCAGGTATGAGTATCTGCAGTTATATGATCATTAAATAATTCTCATTTTGGCCCATTAATTACTTGTTGCTTTGGACACTTTTTACAGCATGTTCTGGAGTATTTTACTGAAAGAACTCCAAGATCGCATTTTGATATTCGTCAGACCTCACTTGTATGGAACTACAAGTATGCAGGTAATGATCAAAATGGTGTGCTAGGTTGATATCAAATCTCAAATTTTCTGATTGTTTCTTCTCTAATATCTTTCCTGTTACTATTTCAGATGTTGAATTCGGAAGATTGCAAGCTAGAGATATGCTGCAGCATCTCTGGACAGGTCCAATTTCTAACTCATCAGTAGATGTTGTCCAAGGAAGCCGTTCAGTTGAAGTGCGAGCAGTTGGCGTTACAAAGGTAGCTACATCTCTTGAATATCGAGTGTTAAATATTTCAGTAATACCTGGATCTGCCCATTACTATTTATGACTTCCTTGTGTACAGGGAGCCGCTATTGACCGTATACTGGGAGAGATTGTTCATAGTAAAGCAATAAGTACACCAATAGATTTTGTGTTGTGCGTTGGACATTTCCTAGGAAAGGTATTCCCTTCTTTGTACATAACTGAATTTCCGATTAAGAGTAACTCTTTTGTACACCAGTTGCATACTTGCATGGCACAACTGCATGCAACTAATACTAAACAAAACAAAAAATTGTAGGATGAAGATGTGTACACATTTTTTGAACCTGAGCTTCCCCCGAGTTCATTGGGTCTACCACGAAGTAAGGTGACCGAGGCAATAAAGCATTCGGGTGAGAGAAGGCAAGGTCCAAAGGTACCATCTTGCAGAAGCAACTCGTCAAGATCGCAGGGTAAGAGCCACCAAAATGGAGGGCCAAGTTCAGACAAGAAATTGAGCAACAGGCGATCATCCCCGGAAAATATATCGTGGAACGTGCTGGATTTGAAAAAGGAGAACTACTACTCGGTTACCGTGGGACGAACACGAACAAATGCACGGTATCTTCTCAACACCTCAGATGATGTAGTTACATTTCTCAAGGACTTGGCGGATGCGGCTTGCTCTTGATGCCAAACTTGTTGCACTACCAACCCATTGGAATTTGTTAAACTTTATTGTCACTGTACCACCACCCACTATAGGTTTCAGCTTCATTTTATAATTTGGGTCCTCTCCTTTCTTCTCTTTGGTATGTTATATCGCATTAATCCAGCATCTAAATCGAAATTTGGGTGCCTTTTAAAGAAGTGGAATTTCCATATCTAGGAGTTTATATAGGAAGACAGTTTGACCACAAATTGTTTTTGTATATCAACTCCATAGATGCATTTAACATCGATGTAACCTCTAATTTTATCGTTGCTCGACATTCTTTTCAATCTTTTTTTTCATCTTATCTATCACCAATCCTGAGAACAGACTTGCGCAAAAGAATCGAAACTATTTCCTGATTTTAAGTGTGTTTTGAAACTCTACAAAACAGCTTTTAGAATTGTGAGAGAGAGTTTTAAAAAAGAAAAAATATTTTAGAAGTTGTTTTTAGAGTTCTAAATAGACACTAAATGAATATTTATCCTTTTTTTTATTATTTGTAATTTGTTAAATTGTGATGTAAGTTGTTTGTAATTTCTAAAGTTTTTTTCATGTACAAGGTCTTTTTAAACAAGTTATATATATATATATACTTTAGAAAATATATTTTATTTGTTTAATAATGATAGTATATATATACTTAATATAATAGTGATAGTGAAGCTATGATTCCAATTCTCATTCTTCCAATTAAAATTAATGGATTGTTTTTCTGTTATTATTGAAAAAAGAAAAGAAGAACGAGCTTCAGTGAGAAGTTGTAATTGGCAAGAGGATTCAATGGTTTCGATCATGTGTAAGAAACAGCAACACCAGCTCTTTATCTTTATGAATGTACAATCAACTAATGGGGGTATTTGATAGAACTCAAAACATAGGACAAAATGCATAGAGAGAGAGAGAGTGAGAGAGAGAAAACACACACCAAAGTGTTGCGTGTAAAGGAATGTTAAAATCCAAATACTTAATTCCATAGAATCCAAGATGGATAATGGATACAAGCACAAGTGCTTTTCTCAACAGAATTTGGGCGAAACTAACAACCATTGCTAAACCCCACCTCCCTAATGTGCAACATATTCTAAGATTTAGAATGGAGAAGGATCAATCACCCCCCATGGATATTCGTATACATTAGACAAACAACAGAGGTGAAAAGAACAGGTAATACAGAATCAGGTTTATAGGTAGACAATGGGGGAGGAGACAACTTATTTAGCAGGGGTTTTTCTGTTGGGTTCAAATACATACTTGATCAACGAATCCTTGATCGGCAGCAACTCAGGGAACTCCTTCTTCAACTTAGAAGCGTCCATTTCATTGTTACTTCTAGCAGCAACGATCACCTTTGCTTGCTCTTCAAGAGTGAAGTTGGACCATTTGTATGATGGGTCAATATATTTCTTGTACATCTCTAATATTTCATTGTGGCTGACGACCCCCGGGTTAGTGAAGTTCCATATGCCCGTAAGATTCCTCTTCGCCATCTCAATTGAAATCGGAAGAAGCTCGTCCAAGATTGTCATGCTGTTTGGGATGTTAACCACCTTATTGTACCTCGAAATCTTAGTGATGAAGTTTCGCGGGTTGTTTAGATCAGAAGATATCGGCATCCTAACTCTCAGAGTGCAGACATTGTCAAAAAATTTCAACAGCTCTTCCACCTGATTCAATATATTCCAAAAACATATGAGGTTTGGTATTACTAGAGATTTCAAGAAAATATGTAATCAAATGAACAAAACAATATTACCCTTTACATGGTGTAGTATTACATATGATTGATTATTACTTTCTACAAGACAATATATATTGTTGTGCTCATACTATTATAGAAAGTCAGAGACAGTTTTAAAGAAAATCTTGGGATAGGAATGATACCATAGCCTTGGTCTTGGAATAGAAAGAACCATGGAAATTGGGAGTGTCTTCTTCCTTAAACCCGATGCCCGAGCCTTCAGGGTGTTTATCGTCATATTCAAATATGCACCCAGTGGCAAAGTTCATCACGATGAGACTGTGCTCTCTGCACACATCCGCCAAAGTCAACGTGCCAACAACATTTGCACGAATCGTCTCAGGCTTGTGACTCTCACACCAATCAACATTGGGTCGACCGGTTACACCAGCAGCATTGAAAACATGAGTTGGCTTAACAGCAAGGATGTCCGACACAAGCTGTGAACGTTGCTCCAAACGGCCATTTCCATATTCATATGGGATTCCTTGTTTCTCACACAATTTACCAAGCAAACCACCTAGCCACCCAGTCCTACCATAGATCAAGAACTTGAAGGCTGATTTATTGGGTGACTGCCCGGTTTTGGTAGGCGGAACCACCACTTTCGTCTGGTCAGAATTACCAGAGAATTCTGACTTCACTAATTCATTCTTTTCAGCTCCATCAAAATTTCTCTCAATTCCACCTGGCATCATGAGCATTCTAGGATGAGGGAGCAATGCACCAGATACATCACCCCACCATTCGGGATTGCCCGTGTACCACTCCATCGTCTTCCTCAGACCCTCTTCCCATGTGGTCTTTGCAGACCAACCCAAGTGCTTCAGCTTTTGGTCGTCGAGGAAATACCTCTGATCATTAAATGGTCTATCCACCACAAACTTAATGTTCTTGTCGGGATCCATGTTAAACAGTTTGCATATGTCTCTAGCTACATCAATGACTCTCCTTTCTTTCTTGGTCCCAATGTTATAAACATGACCAACTTCTCCCTTGTGCAGAATGACTTCGAATGCCTCTGCAACATCCTCACAGTAAAGATAACTCCTCACGTTGGCACCATCACCGTGAATTGGAAGAGTTTTCCCTTGCATGGCTAGAAGGATAAACTTGGGAATTAACTTTTCAGGAAACTGATTAGGACCATAGACATTGTTTCCACGTGTGGTAATAACAGGCAGTCCATAAGATCTACCATAAGCCATAACAAGCATTTCAGCCCCAGCTTTTGTTGCTGAGTAAGGGTTCGTAGGAAGGAGCTGAGAGGCCTCGTGATTCCCCACAATAGCATCCTCCTCAGTCTCTCCATAGACCTCGTCTGTGCTAACATGGATAAACCTTCTGACCTGCCCAGTAACTTTACAGGCCTCCAAGAGAACATGCGTCCCGTAAATGTTGTTCTTGGTGAACTCAAAGCTGTTACCAAAAGAATTATCAACATGGGTTTGGGCTGCAAAATGCATTATAGTGTCGATGTTCTCCGTAATAAGAAGGTAGTTGACAAGATCATCACTGGCGATATCTCCCTTGACGAACTTGAAGTTGGCAGAGCTTTTAGAAGGAAGAAGGTTTTTAAGATTGGAACAGTAATCCAGTTTGTCAAGAACGACAATCTTGTATTCGGGGTAGTTCCTAACAAGCCTGTTAGCTACATGAGATGCAATGAATCCAGCTGCCCCAGTAATGAGGATATTCTTCGGGGTGAATGTCGACATTGTCCCTTAGTACTATCTACGACAGAAATCGAGTTACATAAGATCAACAGAGCCACATAGAACCGAACAAAGTTATGGAGAAAATGAAACTTCTACTACAATAAGACAACTAACAACCAACAAAGATCTTAATCCTAGTATTTGCATAGCAACGGAAACATTTAACAAAGGTTGAGTCCTTGTTCAGGTTTTCTCTTCCTACTCTGCATTTTAGAGCAAACTAAAGAGAGAATGAACTTAACCATCTGATCTGCCCTATGAACATACAATATTGACATTGGACGAAGATCGTAAATGATCAACTTCAGTATCAGAGTTTATATCCCCTTAACCTTATTTAGAGCATAGTTCCCATCATTTTTTTTGCAGCAGATAAGGTAATTATCATTGCAATTAATACATAATCAATGGAAACATAATCATTAAACAGAGCATTAATACATTAATGATTCTTTCAATAATTAACAACCGAATTAAAAGCTTCACAGGGATCAACTCATTAATTTTAATAGATCCAATTAAATATGCCGCATTGATCAACAGATGGATGGATCCATAGCAAAGCGCAAAAATTTAACAACAGATCTAACACAAGCAAGACAAATCCAGATCAAAACAGCATACTCTTGCACATAATGTAGAGTAAACAAATGGGATCTTTACAAAGAACTCACGTTTTCTTTCGATTATCCAGATCAGGTTCCAGCAATGAGCTAAGAAATAGGGAAATAATTCAAAAAATTCTCTGCGCAAGGCAATGAGGGAGAAAATAGACAATGAGTAGCGAGAAGCGAGGAGTGTCCCTATCTATATATATATACACACGCGATTCATGCAATTTTCACCTTCACCCATAAATTTGGCATAATTTTAATAATTTCTTCGTCCCAATTAAACTCCACACTTTTTTTCTACAAATATTCCACAATTCACATAAAAAAAAATATTCTCATAATACCTAAATTATCTCAAACTATTTGATCTAAAAAATAATAAAATAATTTTTTTAAATGAGGGAATTGCACTTTTGGTTCCACAAGACACGCACCCGATTCAAAATGGTCTCAAGCATTTCAATTTTTGTCACATATCTTTTTTTCTTTACAAAAATAATTCCAAAAGATTTGAATAATACGAAATTCATCCTATATAATCTAACACTGTTTTAAAATTAACGGAGAAGTCACATCCTTTGCACGTGCTCTATTATTAAGTGAAAATAACACAAAATCAACACATAAAACACATACTTTGTGGAGATTACACCCAAAATACACAATCATTAATCAACGTCTTCTTCATTGGGGAAATTTACCCCAATAATGCTATGTAAAAAAGGACTACGGGGAACTTAAAAACCTTATTATGCTGCGGAAAAGAAATTTACCTCTTTTCGAACCATAATCAGGTTTTGAAGTTCCCGTATTCCTTTTCTGCGCAATCTTATTGGGGTAAATTTCCCCAGTGAAGAAGACAATGATCGCGATTGTGTAGATTTTTTTGGGTATAATTTTCATAAAGTATGTGTTTTCTGTATTGATTTTGTGTTATTTTGACTTAATAGCAAAGCACATGCAAAGAATGTGACTTCTCCGTTAATTTTAAAACGATTTTAGATAATATGGGATGAATTTCGAATTATCCAAATCATTTACGACTATTTTCGTAACGAAAAAATATATGGGACCAAAACTGAAATGTTTGGTACCATTTTGAATCGGGTGCGTGTCCTGAATTTCGCGATTATTATTTAAAAAATTCGGTCTTTTGAAACATTTCAATCTGATACATATTTTTTATTTTCGGTCAACAATAGATGATGTGTCTAATCAGAGAGCTTGAAAATTTTTCACGCTGACATACATGTATTTAATTACTTTTAGGTTAATTCTATATAAACAAATCATTTTTTTTCAACTTTAGATTTAATCTTGAGCCCCACGATTATTATTAAAGAAATTATTTTTAAAAATATTCCAATCTAATACACATTTGGAATTATTTGCGACTGGAAATTTTAAGGTTCTTACTGTTGGGTGTTTTTATTTTTCTAGTGAGCGTGTTATTTTATTCAAAACAGGAGTATATATGATGTGTTTCAAAAATATTTTTATCATTCTATAATCTACAAAACCTTTTGAAACAAAACAATATTATTAATTATACGTAATATATTACATATGACGGGAAAATAAAAAAAATTGTAAAAAGGTAATTAAATATGTGTACATCATTGAGATAAATTTTCACGCACCCCAATGAGACACGTCATCGGCTACCGGTCAGAAACAAAAAGCATGTATCGAATTGAAATATTTTAAAAGTTGGGTGTTTTTAATAATAATAATAATTGTGAAGCACATGATTAAATCGAAGTTGTTAAAAATGTGATATATTTATATAAAATTAACTCAAAAGTATTAAATATGTTACGCCATCGCAATAAATTTCCATACACTCCAGCAAGACACGTCATCAGTTGCCGATCAAAAATAGAAAATGTGTATCTAATTGAAATATTTTAAAAGGTCTAATTTTTTAATGATAATCGTGAAGCCTATGATTGAATCAAAAGTAGAAAAAATTGTGGTGTATTTATATAAAATTAACTTTATTGTATATCAATATGGTAAAAATTTATGTGAAAGTCTTATAGTATCAGATCGTCCAAATTTAAAATATGATATGATTATAATTAAATGTGATTTTTTTTTTAAAGTTATAAGTTACTTTTAACAACAAAAAAAAAACTACTCCATTTGTCATAGAGAATTTTGTATACTTTTTTATTTAAACATCTAACACCAAGTTGCACGCTACAAAAAAAAAAAAAATCGATTTGCATGCACACTCACAAAAATTCATATGTCATTATTTTATTAAAAATATTTTTTTAACCACGTAAAAATTTAGAAGTGGAAATCTTTCCAGGACGGAGGGAATATTACTTTCGGTAAAATTTTATCACTTTTTAAAATATTAATTTTTAATTAATAACCATATTTTAAGTTAAAAGTTGATCAAATAGTGATAATTTTTTTTTAAAAAAGTGATAAATTACTTTTAACAAAAATGTTACTATTGTTTTTGTTAAAACTTTATCATTTTTTAAAAGTGTCAACTAATTAATAAATAATACATTTTAAGTTAAAAGTGAATCAAATAGTGATAAATCACTTTTAGTAAAAATATTATTCACTCAGTTTTGTAAAGATGTGCACCTTTTGCTGGGCACGAGAATTAAAAAAAAAGTAGATAAAGTGATAAGCCACTTTTAGCAAAAATATTATTCACTCCGTTTTGTAAAGATATGCACCTTTTGCTGGGCACATGAATTAAAAAAAATAGATAAAGTAAGAATATTATAAGTGTATTGTAAGATCCACTTATGAATAAAATAAAATTTGTGAGCGTGATAATAAAGTGATAATTTTCATTAAAGGAATGTGCATACTTTTATTAGTAGACTGGGGTAGTATTATTTTTTGTTAAAACTTTTTTTAATTTATAATTTTTTAATTCGTAATCTTTTTGTTCCACAGGAATTTGTAAACTTTTTTATTTGAATGTCCCACATAAATTTACATATTACTAAAAAGGAAATATTGATTTATGTGCACACTCACAAATCTGTATATATATTTACTCATATATGAGTGTTTTGAGACTTGGTGAACTAACTTTTAACTACTATCAACTAACATTTATCGATAAAAAAAAAAAAACTTGGAGGGTGGAGAGGTCAACCATTTGCAAATGGTGGTAACAAAGTGTTAACTAAAATAGTACTCCAACCTATAGTGACATATACTGTAACTTGCTTTAGAGTTAACAATAACCATTTGCTATGAAATGGAAAGTAATTTTGTAAACCCTATTCTCTAGTTGAAAGAGCATTGAAAGCTAGATATTTTTAATATATTTATATAGAATTAGTAAAAATTATAAAATGATTCACAAAATTGACACGAATTAAAAATGGAAAAATCACAAAATGGTTCACAAATTTTACAAAAATTACAAATTGGTTCTGTGCAAAAAAAAAATACACTTCTGTGCAGGAAAAAATTACACTTCTATGTAGATATTGTGAACTAATTTGTAAATATAGTCACTTTTTTGAACCAATATGTAAATCACCCATTAAAAATTAGTTCTGTGCAAAAAAAAAAAATGTGCAAGAAAAAGTTGCACTTTCATACAGAAATTATGAATCAATTTATAAATATAGCTACTTTTTTAAACTAATATGTAAGTGGCCCAAAAGTATCAAATACGTGTATGCCAACGTGAAAAATTTCCACCCGTTCGAACGAGATACATCATCAATTATCGGCCGAAAACAAAAATATTTATCGAATTGAAATATTTTAAAAGATCAAATTTTTTAATAATAAACGTGAAACCCTGAATTAAATCGAAGTGTAATTATATATCATTACCCCTATAATTTTTTTCATTGATAAACCATTATAAAAAGATATACACTTTTATTTTCTGTAAGCAATGTGTAGGACGTGAGGGGAAGGTGAAGAATGAAAATAGCATGGTTAACCTTTGATGGGACTGTGATTTGGAAATGGGAGTGTCGGTTATATTATAACCACACGAATTAATACTTCATTCCATCTAATTTTCTAGTCATTTTTTTCACGTGTTTTTTTAAAAAAAAGTTATTTTTTTTTTAAAGAAATTTACATATAGATTCAAAAAATTACTATATTTATAAATATGTTCATAATTTTTGTACAGAAGTATTTTTTTTTTCTGTACAGAACCTATTTGTAAATATAGTGATTTTTTTGAACTTATATGTAAATCACCCTATTTTTTATAAAAATAAATTGAATTTTTTTTTTATTAATATAAAATATTGTCAATTAAAAAATTAAGAACAACTTTATTAGACGGACTTGAAAAATACGCCTATTAATATGACAAGGGGTTATGATTAAGTGATGAGAGTAGGTCATAGGAGTCTTGGCCCTGGTTTGGAAAAAATCAATGTTATTAGAATAGGCACCTTATAAAAATAATTTATGATAACCTATTATAAAATTGTTTTAATGTATTAAATATTTGGTTAAATGTATTAAAATATTTATCATGTGTATCAAAAGTTGAGGTTTATATAGATCTCAATTTTGATACACCTGATGAGATTTTTAATACACCAAGTTAAATACTTATTTGATATTTTAAAACTTGTTCATAATAAGCTTATCATGAATTATTTTCATACAATACTTTGTCATGTAATTAATACTCCGTCGCCATACTTATTGTTATATTTACTGATCCATACAAATTTAATATGTGAATTATTTATTATATAATATTGCTTTGGGTTAATACTATATAAATACACCACCTTTTACTCAACTTTCAATTTAATCCCGTGCTTCACGATATTTATAAAAAACCCCAACCTTTTAAAAAATTTCAATTCGATACACTTTTTTTTTTCCGGCCAGCAACTGATGACGTGTCCCGCCGGAGCTGTCACGCTGGCGTACACCTGTGAAATTATTATTTTTATATTTTATTTTTTTTCCATATCATATATTATAATATATATAACAAATTTTTATATAAAAATAAATTTTTTAAATGAGAAAAACATTAAAAATATATTAAAAATCTGACGCTTCCCAATCTTCGTCCCCGTCATCAATGTGATGTTGTCGCTCTACTTCTCATTCTCCTGCGGCCTTGTTCAATGCACCGTCAATTTAGACGATCAGACCACCATGCACTCTGGGCTCCCCGCCACCGCCGATTTAACAAGCCCAATTTGACTATGATCCATGGTTTTGGGGGAAACTCGAAATGGCAATTCGTATACCAGGTAGGTCAAATTGGTTCTGAAAATGTTTGAAATTCTGATTTGATTGGGGATATTTCGAATGGTTTAGGTGAAATCGAGTTTGAAATTCTGATTTGGTTGGGGAATATTTTGAATGTTGTAGGTGGGCCCCTTAGCCGATTCCTTCAACGTCTACAACCCGATCTCCTGTTCTTCGGGGAATCCTGCACTACCCGGAGGAACCGCAGCGAAGCGTTCCAGGCGGAGTGTGTGGGCGCCGGCTTGAAACGATTGGGTGAGGAGAGGTGTTCGGTGTACGCCATCAGTTACGGCGGGTACGTCGGCGGTCGAATGGCTGAGATTTACCCGGAGATGGTGGAGAAGATGGTCGGATTTTTAATATATTTTTAATGTTTTTCTCATTCAAAAAATTTATTTTTAATATAAGAATTTGTTATATATATATTATAATATATGACGTAGAAAAAAAATAAAATATAAAAAAATAATTTCACACGTGTATGCCAGCGTGGCAGCTCCGACGAGACATGTCATCAGTTGCTGGCCGGAAGAAAAAAATGTGTATCGAATTGGAACTTTTTAAAAGGTTGGGATTTTTTATAAAAATCGTGAAGCACAGAATTAAATTGAAAGTTGAGTAAAAGGTGGTGTATTTATATAGAATTAACTCTATTGCTTTTTTACAAATCTTTTACTTCCGATTGTGGTGAACAATGAAAGAAAATGTATTATGATTATTTATTATATAAAGTTGATATTTAAAGATAATGATTAGTTATGATATGTGAAAAAAAAAAACATATTATTATTTTAGAAAATATAGCAACAAGTGAAGGATGAACCTTTTTGCAAATGTACCATTAGACATAAGCCAAAATTAATGAGAATAATGGATGGTTTATGATAGACTCATTCTAACATACACCATGTTGATATCATGTATTTGGATTTAATTTTTTTTTTAAATACTCTTAAATACTCTAAAAAGTAATTAATGATTCTCCAAGAAGTTTATTATAACAAAATTGTTTTTTTTTTTAAATACACACACATACATCTTGATGTGTAAGCGTGTGATTTGAAAAAAAATAAATTTTAATTAAACTTAAACTTAAAAATTCATATGTATGGCATGCACACGGTGCATACTAAAATTTGTCTTTATATTATATATTGTTAGTTAATCCAATAGTCCATGGATTCAATGTTGTGACTGTTAAGGGATTCTAACAACTAATAAATGAAGAGAATAATTGAGAAGTAAATGCAAGAAAGTGAATGTAAGTCTTATTTATAGTTATGCAGAGAGCACTTTGTGGTTGTCTTAGTATCTCACCGAATTAGAGCATTTAATGTTAAGATTGAGCAAGTACTACTTGTTGTGGCACAAATATTCTATAGCATATTGTGGCCGACCCAAATCTAAAAAGGCCCAATGGGGCTCAGATCTAGAGGGCCCAAGACAAGTTGAAGTGATTAGATTCAGGAATAAGGGGATCCCAGCGATACCTCAGGGGGAAACCCGTCAGGCAATACTGTAAGGAAGAGTAGCGCCCTGAAAGGGGTTCAGGTTCAGGATAAACATTGCCAGGAGACACAAAGGTCAAGAAGATCATTATGAACGTCAGGGACCTGACCTGAGCAGTTAAATTATCCAAAGAAAATAAGATCGTGCTTTGATCCCGTATCTCCACCCAGATTGTAGTTGACATAAATGGCGAGACAGTTGTCCCTATATTTATAGGAAGAAGTAAGCAAGGAAAGTCTCCTTGCCACACACAATCTTTAGGTCACAACCTAACATGAGCATGATGAAATATGTGACATGGAACACATGTCCACATTAGGGTTAATTTTAGCTATTATAAATAGGTCCTCATTCTGCAGAACAAAGGACCGTCATTATCATTCTCTTGTACACACAATATAGTTTTGCTTCTAATATATACAAAACGATCACATTAAAGTCCTAGCCCAAATACAAGTGGCTAGGCAAATCAGTGTGTTATTTTCATTTGTTTATTCTTACTTTCGTTTCTAATAAGCCCACTAGAAAATTTAGGAATAAACAATTGGCGCCGTCTGTGGGAAACGAATAATCTAAACCCACTAATTCTCAAGCTCATCAACCAACCTTTCCCTAACAATGGTAAAATCCAAAATAGTTGTAGCTCCACCTGAAGACAAATCCCGTGTGCCACCCCCTGCTAAGATTCTGGACGCAGAGGCCAACTTGGAAACACATTCCGAGGATTTTAGAACTCCTGAGACTATTTTGGCGGAGGAGAGTGCCCAAGACGTTCCTAGGCGACATACCAAAGAGCTTGGACCCAATTCTGTGCAAAACTTCGAGTCTGGAACAGGTGGATTCATTTATCCACCAACTCAAGAGGAAGAAACGGGAAATGATGTGTGCTGGATCCTCCACTTTGTCCCCGCCAAGGAAGTATGACCTCCGTCGATGACTCAATCGGCGTCAAGGAAAGCAGCACACTGAATATCAATATGGCGATAGTCGCCTAACTCTATTTCCACCGACTCGGATCAGGCCGCATGAGGTCTCCCTCATGGTCAGGGGAAAGAGAGATGGCGGATGAGTCTGTTATCCCTATTTTCCTGACGAGGTCATCCAAATACCATACTATAAGGACCACCTCGCCTGAATTGCAGCTTGGAAACTCAGTCAGGTGTGTGGCCTGAGCTACACCCAGAGCGACCTGCTCCGATGTGATCAGGCCCGGATATTGACCCAAGAACGGTTGCGCTCAAGGCACACCCCAAGTATGATTTTGAGGACCTTAGGCTATATTTATCGATGTCTTTCTGCCTTGGGTCACGCTACAATTTAAACTGGATTTGAATACCCAACCTAGACAAAAACTTGTATGAACCCGAGTTCACCGTGAACTCGGGTTCTCAAGTATCACTGTCATATGTATACATTATCACTGTTATATATATTCACTATCACTGTTAAAAAAATCAAGTATATTTTTATAACAGTGATAATATATATGAATAACAGTGATAGTGATTACACATGACAGTGATACGAGTTCATGTGAACTCGAGTTTACAAGAGACCTACTCCCCAACCTAAGGCGGCAGACAACCTTGGTTGGAATGTCAGAATTTGGCATATGTCATATTTTGATTGAATTCTTTAACTTTTATTTTGATATAATTAAATTTATAGATATTAAAAATAATATATATTAAAAAAATTAAAAAAAATATCAAAATTCATAAAATAAAATTTTCATGAAATAAAGTCTAATATCAATACATTTTGAAACACACAAAAAAAATTCTTTTTTTTCTTTTAATATTTCTATTCTTATTTATATCATTTTTTTTCATGAAAAGTATATGCATTATATATTTTTTGTATTCATAATTTAATATTTCATGTATTTGTATGTAGTTTGTTTATTTATTCTTAATTTTATATTTTTAAATTTTTTGTAATTTTAAGAGTGATAATTTATTAATATTAATAAATATAAAAAATTAATTATATTTAATATACTTTTTAAAAAATAAATTTATTTAAGTTGGGTTGGCCGTTGGTGTTATTGATGAAGTATAGAAAAGTTAAAGTTAGATTGAGTTGAAAATTGTGTATGTGGATGAGAGAGAAATGAATATTATATTAAAAGATTGTGTTGAGATGAGTTGCTGATAAACACTACCTCCGTCCACGAAAAATACACTCAGATATTTGCACGTGGTTTAATACAATATGTCGGAATGTATTACGTGATATTATGAGGTCCGATATGAATAAAAAAAATTTCTTTGAAAAGTACATGTGACATACTTTCCAAAGATATTCTCTTTATTCATATCGAACCTCACAATATCTCGTAATACCTTTCGAAATATTGCATTAAACCACGTGCAAATATTTGAGTGTATTTTTCGTGGACGGAGGTAGTATGGTCTTATAGCTCATGTAGTGGAACACTCGACTACACCCAACAACCCTAACATCATGCTCCTAGTCCAGCCCGTGTGCCGGTTCTAATTAACTAGATGGAATTACACATATTTGGGTATGATGGAGTGAAAAATGAGTCAAATTAAATTTAAAATCTAAATACATATTAAAATAAATGACTCATCTTTCCTTTTCTTTTTTAATAGGCTTAATTGCAAAATAAATTATCATCTTTTCGCAAATTGCAATTTACTCTAAACTTTTGAATTTTGGCAAAATAAATCACCACCTTTCATATTTTTTGCAATTTAAACTTCGGGCACTTTGCCCCTTGCCCAAATAATGACGTGGATAAATAAATGCATATTCATCATCCCAATAAGCATTCATACAGTTAAATATCTAAAAATATAAATAAAATTATTAATATTATAAATATAAAAAAACATATAATTTTAAAATAAATTAGAGTTTTTTTTTTTTTTTTTTTACCCTTTTGTTCACTGGAAATTAGCAAAAACGTCACTAGGTACTGAACTTTTTAAAAAAAATTGCCTCCAATTTACAACAAAATTCAGGCCTATGAGTCAACGACTCACAATATAACAATAAAATATTTTCTTAATCAAATGGCCAAAAAAGTTCACATACCTTTTTTATTTCTTTCCATCTTGATTTACCATCTTTTCAGTTGAATGCATCCGATCATTTTATTAACATCAATTACATATTAAATTACCACCTTTTAAAAATTCACAGTTTAATCTAAATTTATGAATATGAAAAAATAAATTATCTTCTTTTTTTGTTTACAATTCAAACTTCGAGCGGATCCCCCCTGCACGAAGTTGATGTGTACAAATAAATACATTATTATTCTAATAAGCATCCACATCATTAAATACTAATAAATATAATAAGAATTTAAAAATAAACAATTAATTAAATATATACTATAAAACTTTTAAATACATATTCATTAGAATTTTTAAATGAAAATATTTTATTATATTTTAAACCTAAAAATATTTTTTTAAATATAAATTAATTAAAAATATTAAAACATAAAATATGAAAATAAATTCAAAATTATACATATTCTCTCTAACGAATAAAAATATATTAAACTATACTAAAAAATTAAATAATTTATTTAAATCAATTTTAAATTTATATAAATATATAATCATATACATTATTCTTATAAATATATTTATTTTTATATTGTTAATATATATGTATATATATAATCTAATTATTTATTTAAACATAATAAAATAAGTGTGTATTTTTAAACATTATAACTTTTAATTTATTATTTTCTAATTTCTATTTATCTTAGAGATAATTTCAAACTTTTAAATTTTAAAAGACATGACTAATCTTTTTATTATATGTATTATTCATTCTTTTTTGTATTGTAATATTAATAATTTTATTAATATTTTATATATTTAATGATGTGGATGCTTACTGGGATAATTATTGTGAATTTATTTGTCCTCGTCATCTTTTGGACAAATGGCAAGTCGTCCGATGTTTAAATTGCAAAAAATTAAAAAGTGATGATTTATTTTGCCAAAATTTAAAAATTTAGATTAAATTGCAATTTACGAAAATGTGGTGATTTTTTTTTTCAATTAAGCCATTAAATAATGTCCTTGTAAAAATTACCAAATAAACGTAGATGTCACAACTAAATAAATATATTATAAAGATATTTCTTTCATTTAATCAGTTAGGAAATTCAATTGTTTATACCATGTGCAAAACACAAAAAACAGCAGCACCAACTCAAAAAGCAGAGGACAAAATACGTGGATCGTTGAGACACAACACACCAAAAGTGTTGAATGTAAATACTTAATCCCATAGAATCCAATATGGATGGAGAATGAATACAAGCACAAGTGCTCTTTCACAACAGAATTTAGCAAAGCTAACAACCTAATACACTCAAACTAAAACAACACCACCTCTTACAAAACTTCACCTCCCGCTATATGTAAAATATTCTAAGCATTTAAAATCGAGACAGATCGATCACCCGATGGATGTTCGTATGCACTAAACAAACATACAGAGGTAACAAAACAGGTATGCAGAATCAGGTTTATAGGTAGACAATGGGGGAGGACAGCTTATTTAGCAGGGGTTTTTCTGTTGGGTTCAAACACATACTTGATCAGCGATTCCTTGATTGGCAGCATCTCAGGGAACTCCTTATTCAACTTAGACGCGTCCATTTCGTTGTTACTTCTAGCAGCAACGATCACCTTTGCTTGCTCTTCAAGAGTGAAGTTGGACCATGTGAAAGCAGGGTCGATATATTGCTTGTACATCTCTAATATCTCATTGTGGCTGACGACCCCCGGGTTAGTGAAGTTCCATATGCCCGTAAGATTCCTCTTCGCCATCTCAATTGAAATCGGAAGAAGCTCGTCCAAGATTGTCATGCTGTTGGGGATGTTAACTACCTTACTGTACCTCGAAATCTTAGTGATGAAGTTTCGCGGGTTGTTTAGATCAGAAGATATTGGCATCCTAACTCTCAGAGTGCAGACATTGTCAAACTCTTTCAACAGCTCTTCCACCTGATTCAATACACACCAAAACAATGGAGTTTGTCATTACTAGAGATATCAAGAAAAGATATTATCAAATGAATAATAACAATATCACAATTTAATGGAACAGTATTACTTTCAACATGATAAAAAATAAAAATACTAGTTGCAAGCAAAATAGAGTAATATCGATCAGTGTTTATCCTATTAAAGAAAGTCACAGGAAAAGCTTTTAAAGAAAATCTTGGGATAGTAATGTTACCATAGCCTTGGTCTTGGAATAGAAAGAACCATGGAAATTGGGAGTGTCTTCTTCCTTAAACCCGATGCCCGAGCCTTCAGGGTGTTTATCATCATATTCAAATATGCACCCAGTGGCGAAGTTCATCACAATGAGACCATGCTCTCTGCACACATCCGCCAAAGTCAGCGTGCCAACAACATTTGCACGAATCGTCTCAGGCTTGTGACTCTCACACCAATCAACATTGGGTCGACCGGTAACACCAGCAGCATTGAAAACATGAGTAGGTTTAACAGTAAGGATGTCCGACACAAGCTGTGAACGTTGCTCCAAACGGCCATTTCCATATTCGTATGCGATTCCTTGTTTCTCACACAATTTACCAAGTAAACCACCTAGCCACCCAGTCCTACCATAGATCAAGAACTTGAAGGCTGGTTTATTGGGTGATTGCGCAGTTTTGGCAGGCGGCACCACCATTTTTTTACCCGAGAATTCTGACTTCCCTAATTCGTTCTTTTCAGCTCCATCAAAATTTCTCTCAATTCCACCTGGCATCATAAGCATTCTAGGATGAGGGAGCAATGCACCAGATACATCACCCCACCATTCAGGATTGCCCGTGTACCACTCCATCGTCTTCCTCAGACCCTCTTCCCATGTGGTCTTTTCAGACCAACCCAAGTGCTTCAGCTTTTGGTCGTCGAGGAAATACCTCTGATCATTAAATGGTCTATCCACCACAAACTTGATGTTCTTGTCAGGATCCATGTTAAACAGTTTGCATATGTCTCTAGCTACATCAATGACTCTCCTTTCTTTCTTGGTTCCAATGTTGTAAACATGACCAACTTCTCCCTTGTGCAGAATGACTTCGAATGCCTCTGCAACATCCTCGCAGTAAAGATAACTCCTCACGTTGGCACCATCACCGTGAATTGGAAGAGTTTTCCCTTGCATGGCTAAAAGGATAAACTTGGGAATTAACTTTTCAGGAAACTGATTAGGACCATAGACATTGTTTCCACGCGTGGTAATAACAGGCAATCCATAAGATCTACCATAAGCCATAACAAGCATTTCCGCCCCAGCTTTTGTTGCTGAGTAAGGGTTCGTAGGAAGAAGCTGTGAGGCCTCATGATTTCCTACAACAGCATCTTCATCGGTCTCCCCATACACCTCATCTGTGCTGACATGGATAAACCTTCTGACCTGCCCAGTAACCTTACAGGCCTCCAAAAGAACATGGGTACCATAAATGTTGTTCTTGGTGAACTCAAAGCTGTTGCCAAAAGAATTATCAACATGGGTTTGGGCTGCAAAATGCATTATAGTGTCGATGTTCTCGGTAATAAGAAGGTAATTGACAAGATCAGCACTAGCGATATCTCCCTTCACAAACTTGAAATTGGCAGAGCCTTTAGAAGGGAGAAGGTTTTTAAGATTGGAACAGTAATCAAGTTTGTCAAGAACGACAATCTTGTATTCAGGGTAGTTTCTAATAAGCCTGTTGGCTACATGAGATGCAATGAATCCAGCTGCCCCAGTAATGAGGATATTCTTTGGGGTGAAGGTGGACATTGTCGCTTAGTATCTACAAAAGAAATCAAGCTACGATTAAGACATCTTAATCCTAGTATATTTAAAACAAACAGTGTCATAAAATAAACAAAACCTCAATTCTCTGTTCAGTTTCTTTACTCTGCATCATATGTAACTAAAGAGAGAATTTACTTAATCAAGAGAGGCATCTGATCATCTGCCCCATGAATATACAATATTGACAATGGACAAAGATCGTAATAATCTTATTTAGATAATAGCTCCCATCATTTTCATAAGGTAATTAACAATCAATTAATCCCTACCCTATCATTGAAAACGTTAAACAGAGCATTAATACATCAATGATTCTTTTAATCATTAACGACAACCGAATTAAAAGCTAAGCTTCTACACGGATCCACTCATTAATCTTTATAGATCCAATTAAATAAGGGCGAAACGCATTGATCAACACATACAGATACGAATAAATCGAAAAAATTAACATCTGATAAACAAGCATAATTGAACAGATCTAACTCAAGTGAGACGACCCCAGATCAAAACAGCAAATAGTGCAAATAATCAACAGTAAACAAATGGGATCCTTAAAAGAAACTCACATTTTCCTTCGATTATCCAGATCAGGATCCAGCAGCGAGCTAGGAAAAAGGGAAAGAATTCAAAATTCCCTCTGCGAGAAATTGAAACAAGATAGAAATCAGAGAAAAAATAAATCGCTCGAGACAGCGAGAAGCGAGGAGTGTCCAGCAACAATCCCCTTTATAATTACAAACGCGTAGATCTGTATCTATATATATACGCGCGGTTCATGCAATTTTCACATTTACCAATAATTTTGGCCTAATTATTTATTATTTAAAAAAAAAGAAATGCGTAGAACGTGAGAGGAAGGTGAAGAAGGAAAATGGGGGAAGTTGACCTTTGACGGGATGGTGATTTTTGGAAACGCACCAAAATGATTTGGTGGAGTGGGAGTAGGTGGACTGCAGTCTTATTTTACCATTTCTTTTCAAATGCATAAATGATTATGATTATATACTATTTTATCGGTCCCGCAGGAATTTATATATTTTTTTATGATTTACGTGCACATTTATAAATTTATAAACATATTTACCTATATGTCACTACTTTATGTATAAAATATATTTTTCTTAAAAAATGTATCGTCCCATATGGTGTAAATTTATACGGGACGGAAGGAGTATTGGCTAAGTTTTACATACATGAGCTGTGCTGTGTAATTTAAATGTATTTTTAAAAATTATCTTAATTATTACTAAAAAGGTTATTTTTATTAAAAAATTACTCTGATATTATTATTTAATGTGTGATACATTTTTCAATATAAATAAGAATATATTTTTAGTATTGTTGTCATCGTTTTAATCGAGTATTTGAAATGTGTCTAACGAACGAACTACAAAATTTAATAAATGAATTGTGGGTGATCATCTATAATAACTCAAAATGATGTTAAAAGACATCTCACCCATTTATTTTAGAGTTTCAACCATTTATTAAATAATCAATGCAATCTATATTTTACAGTAAATGTTTTATCCGGTACATACTTTAATATCTACTTTGATGCTAATCTCTAATGGCGGTGGGCCCATATACAATTTGATATTTTGTACACCAACAAGTATTAATGGGTAACTTTTAAAAAAATGCATTCTAGTTGCACTTGTATATATGTGACTTACTCTTTTAAGTTTTACTCTTTTCCGTCCCATAAATATCTACACATTTTTTTTTTTATTTGTTCCAACTCTATTTTCACACCCTCTAAAAAAAAAAAAAAAGTCACTACAATATTCATATTATGCCCACTTTATACACTAAAAAGTATAACCAGTCATTTTGATTGGTTGAAAGTAAATAAACTAGTTCTTTCTAATATGTGTGTAAAAAACAAGTATGGAGATATATTTGAGTTTAATGGGGTATCAATTTAGAAAAAAAAAAAGTTAAATAGTTTAATTTAAAAGGACAGATTTTTACGTAGCGTCAGTTATTTTTATTAAAAAAATTCTATATATCTAAATTATAAATGTTAAAAGGTAAATATCATTTTTTGTGCTTAAATTTTTATTTATTTTGGAATCCTATTTTTAGACACTTTTAAAATTGGTCATCAAAGTTCATTTTCACTCTTAAAATTGGTCATGTCAGGCACATTTCAATGTCAATTGTTTATACCAAAATCGAATAAAGGTATATTTTTTGGTGATCAAGTGGGGTTCCAAATGAATTTTTATAGCTAATTTTACTGATTAGTTTTGAGAATGCTCAAACGTGTGGTACTTAAAAAAATGTAGATTTTGGGTACTAAAAATGAAATTTACTTGACGTTAAAAGTAAATGATTGCAGTTATTTAAAAATATATCTGGTAACTCTAGTGCGTCGGATGCACAAGAGACTTATTTTAATTCAAAATGATATCAGCTAATTTCGTTATACGTATTCCTATCAAAATCATAATTTTTCATAATACGACAAATATTGTATAAAAATATTTACAAATTTGATGATACACTTTTAACAAAATTTAAAGGTTTATATTAAAATTCAAATTGCAAAAAATATGGTGATTTTATTTGCAATTACATCTTTTAGAATGCATTAAAAGATGTTTTCAGGTGGAGTTTTTTTTTTTTTTTTTTTAATAAAATTTTTACCATTTTATCCAACTTATACGTGATTATTTACAAATTTTCCATTTGTGGTTTTAATTAACATTTCATTAGTTATAATTGAATGTACGTTTTAACGGTCTGATACAAATTCATGAACTATAATATATAATTATAGCCATAGAATAAATTTATTTATCCAATTAAATTCATCTATGCATGAATTTAATTTAAATTTTAGCCGTTATACACATCTATGGCGAACTGAATTCACTTGAATAAACATCATTGTGGATGTTTGTGCATTTATGCATGTAGATGTATTTGACACGAGTATGGTATGAACATATATATAAAAGGACTCCAATATTTATTAAAAATTCCTTTAAAAAAATATTTATTAAAAATTAAATTTCAACTCAGTACCCATTTGTTTAATAGAGCATGTCTTGTTTAGGGTCGTTTCAAAAGTAAAATTGATACCATTTTTAATAAAAATATTATTACTTTTAAAATAAATTGTAGAAGTATTATTTTAAGATAAAAAAAATATTAAACTATACATTTTACCCTATTTAAAGTTATTTGAAAATGTAATTTCTCCATCCCGAGGTAAGTTTTTTATTTTTCTTTTTGGGTTGTTCACAATAAATTTTTTCGACAACATTATTTCATATATTAATAAATAATTTTTTAAAATAATTACACTTTATATAATATCATGAGAAACATATTTTAAGATGGAGATATAATCATTTTAAGGATTTTTTAAGACGCAACAAGGAAGAGTGATACATCATCATAATTAATCCATTAATTAGAATGCCCTGTTGATTTTATTTGTTGATTTTTAATTAATCCATTAATTAGAATCCAATATTTTATTTGTTGATTTTTTTTTATCCGTTCCCAAAGGGAATCGAACACAGGTCACTCACTCAAGTGAGGAGCCTGGTGGCCAGGGGAGCTACATATAACACAATAAAAGAGAATAATTCAATTCTTTATAATATCAAAATTAACTCAATTCCAATGATTTTAAGACCCTACTTATAATAGCTAAACTAGGGTTTTATGCATATAAGTCCCAAAAGTTTGATCCAATTAATGAATTAGTCTCCTGTGCACCAGTTACACGTTGCAACTCAAGTTCATTTTTTAAAAGTTATACAATTTATTACTAAAAAGTTGCACAAATTATTAATGAAAAGTTACCCTATAAAAGATATATTTTTCAGTAATAACATGTGTAACTTTTCAATAGTATTTTGTGTAACTTTTAAAAAATGAACTTGAGTTGCACCATGTAATTGGTGCATACAAGACTAATCCATAATTAATTAAAATCTAAAATTATAATAATAATTAACTTTAACTTATCTCCATCACTAATGAATATAAATTAGAAAAAAGTACTCCCTCCGTCCACAAAAATTGGACTACCTTGGCAATTCACGGTTATTAAGAAAAGTTGATGTTGATGTGTAAAAGTGAGTGTATTAGTATAAAAAAATATTTAATTATTAAAAAAGTACTTGCTGTGATGGGTAAAAGTGAGTATATGTATATAAAAAATGAAAATAATGATTGTAAGTTTTCCATTTTAGGTAAGTAGACCATTTATTGTGGACGACCGTTTAAGGCAACGTGGACCATTTATCGTGGACGGATGGAGTACAAATTTGTTCAACAAATTCGCACAAATTACAAAATGGTTTATGTGCAAAAAAAAATACTTCCGTGCAAATTTTTATGAACCAATTTATAAATATAGTAATTTTTTTGAACCAATATGTAAAGCACCCTATAAATTAATAATAAGCTTGAAATCAATCTAAGTTATGGAAAGATATTATGATAATATAATGAATATAGAAAGATTGACTATTTATCTTTTATAATGGTATATTCGTAAAAATGAATAATTTTATTCATTATTTAAATTTAAAGTGGCATCTATTTAAAATGGAAGAGAGTATTAGATGATCAAACATGTATAAAGAAAAATATAATATAATATACTTCCTCCGTCCAATAATTGTTTTCACACTTTTATTTTTCGTTCGTCCCACAATTGTTTTCACACCCTATAAATGGAAACTATTACTTTAACTTTATCCTCACAATCCAACTAATCTCATTATTTTAATAATATAATTTTATACAACATTCTACTTTTCTTAAAAATTATCTCATCCCATCACCTCTGGGACGGAGGGAGTATCTAGCATGCTAATTTTAAAATTTTATTTCTAACTGCCACTACCATACGGTCCATCCCCCTCCCACCCCCTGAATCCGTGGTAGGTAAGCCGCACGCATACCATACCTTCACTTTTATTGTTTTTTTTTTTTTTAAAAGACCTTCACTTTTATTGTTATTTATAGTACCACTATAATTTTTTTTTTCTTTTGTAGTTTGGACAATATTTTATACTACTAACAAATTCTCCCTCCGTCCATGGAAATTGGACCACGTTTTTGCACGTTGTTTAATGCAATATGTCGAAGAGTATTATGTGATATTGTGAGGTCCGTTTACGAATTTAAAAATTGTATATGAAAAATATGTTTGTATACTTTTTATATACAATTTTTAAATTTGTAAACGGACCTCACAATACCCCATAATATCCTCCAACATATTGCATTAAACCACGTAAAAAAAAAGTAGTTCAATTTTCATGGACGGATGGATTAATACACAAATTTCACTCTATATATATCAATATATATAATTTTATATTACACCTCATTCTACTAATAGTTGTGCAAAAAAAAAAAAATACATATAGTTTTATTCATTTAAATTGATTAATGTTATTAAAAAAAATTATTTATCCGTTTAAATATTACAAATTGGGCTTTATTAGGAAAGTCTTGAAAAGTCAAATGAAAAAAGGAATCTGAGATATAAGGAGTAGTTTATTGGGCTTTTTTTGTCGTATACTTTATCACATTTTGATTTTCATCATATTAACTATCAAATTTTGATTTTTATTCTATAACTTACACATTTTTTTTAGTTTTGATCCTCCGATCTACTATACAATGTAGCTATTAGGTAAAATATAAGTGTCACTATTTTTTAATTAAAAAAATTCTTGAAGATAAAAGTGATTAAACATACTTATTCTTCAACTCCTTTTTTTTAATTGAGATAAATTTCATAGATGGACCATAATGAGCTAAACTTCATGTAGCTTCCCAAAATATGGACCATTTTTCACAACTCGAGGCTATTAATAGGCGAACTAAAGCGAACTACTAATGGAAGATTATCAAACCGGAACTGATAACATTAGAGATTATGCAGGATTATACACGAAAGATCCTTTTTTGGCTCTCTCTTTAGCCTGTCTCTTATCCCTAGGAGGTCTTCCTCTACTAGCAGGTTTTTTCGGAAAACTCTATTTATTCTGGTGTGGATGGTAGACAGGCCTATATTCCTTGGTTTTAATAGGACTCCTTACAAGCGTTGTTTATATCTACTATTGTCTAAAAATAATCAAGTTATTAATGACTGGACGAAACCAAGAAATCACCCCTCACGTGCGAAATTATAAAAGATCTTCTTTAAGATCAAACAATTCCATCGAATTGAGTATGATTGTACGTGTGATAGCATCTACTATACCAGGAATATCAATGAACCCGATTATTGCAATTGCTCGTGATACCCTTTTTTAGCTTATAGGGTCTATTTCTTAGTTCAAGATCCCTCTTACTAATTGGAATCAAAGAATTAGTAGACCTGGTCAATAAATAACTTAAGGCTAAGGAGCTCGTCAGGTTGGCACCTTGCCACGTCATCAATCTTGAACAGTCAACACCATATGTGGAGGAAGAGCTTGCCAGGAGCTCGCCCAGGTGGTTAAAAGACACGTCAGCACTTGGCCAAATAATCATAATGGGGAGAGAGGAAGCTCGCAAGGGAGCTCGCCCAACACCATAAGACAAGGCTCAATCCTACTACCATCATCACATTCTAGAGCAATACAAGGCAAGAGAGTTTGCTAAGGAGCTCGCCCAGTCCGAAGTGAGGTCGATAGCTACGTAGGGATTCAGTAGTGATGTAGTAGGGCAAAACAATGTAATAAGAGCATGGTAGTGAGTAATGACATGTGTTAGGGACACTTGTCAGTACATTAGGTTAAATAAGCCCACTAAATGCCACCTCATTACATGCAAACCTATAAATAGGTCCCTTGTAACATTTTTCTCTCTCTAAGCTCATAATACCAACAACATTTTCTCTTACTACTTTTCCTCTCTCAAGAACAATTAACAATATTATTGTTTGGTAGGATTTCAGTGTTAATACAACCACTTAAACATCAAATTAGATAATTCTACCAACAGAGGCTACATAACCATGGTTGTGGTCCCCCAAATCGAGTAAAATGCAATTTCACTGTGAAAACTATACAATTTGCATATTTATATTTATCTAAATGTATTTCTTATTACAATAATAGACATGGTAAATTATGATTTGATGCTTTGCTTCTTGAAAAAGATGAACCAATATCGGTGGTGATACTTGTAGGTAAAAAATTTATAAAGGCGGTGGAGAATATGTGGGCATATCACCATTTGCAGACGACACATGCTCAAAAGAATACCGACATCAGGAGGGTGGCAACGATGCAGTCTAATCAGTCGTTGTAGGAGTTTGTTCCAGATTCCGAGTCCACTCTTGAAGTTTGTATTGGTCGAGAATTGGTGAAGAAAAATAAATATTCTCAACGCCAAGAATTTATTTAATTCAAACGAAATAGATGACATTTGACATATATATATTTACCAGTTGGTTATCTAGTATAGCAAATTGAATGACTAAAATAAAAAAAAATTATGTAATTATAGGATAAAAATTAAAATTTAAAAGTTCATAGAATGAAAATTTAAATATGATAATATTATAGGAAAAAAGTATTTTTTTCTAGTTTATAATAGTAATACTATCATTAAATAAATACAATGATACATGTAGATATGAATAAGTTGGAGGAAAAGTGGCTCTTTATTCTTTTAGTTTTCTTAATATTATTTTAGTCGGTATATGCAATTAATTCTGTGTAAACGTGGAGAATCAAGTGAGGCTTGGGATCTGATTTCCCTTGAGTGGGTAGTTAGCTGTCTCTCCCTTGGAAAGGTCAATTTCTTTTTCTTTTTTAAGGGGAAAGAACAATACATAAAAACTCTGCTAGTGTATTTAATTTTAGGAAAAAACTTATATGAACATAAGTTCATGGGAGATTCAACTTTATTAATTATTATTATTATATATATATTATAATTGTTATGTATATTTACTATCACTGTTATGTATATATACTATTATTATTAAAATTTTAAGTATATTTTTATAACAGTGATAGTAATTACACATAACAGTGATATGAGTTCACAAGAGACCACTCTTTACTAAATTTAAATCTCAATTTATGATTAGTTTAAATTTTATTAATATCTGTATAAATATTGAGTTTGATTTAAATGAAAATTGTTCATCAAATGACTCATTTTTTTTAATTTTATTAATCACTATTTAATTTATTATACTCTTAGCTAAATGTTTAGTATTCTTGTTCACATATTCGCTACTTTAAATAATTTTATTAAAATTTAATATTTTAATCCTGTATTTTTTATTTAAAATGAAAAGCTAAAACATTGACTATTGTTCATTTTTACTAATAATATTATAATATCCCTGATTTCGATTTGTTATAGTACTGTTGGAATTTTTAATGCTCTTGACCAAATATTTAATACATAAAAAATTTAAGATAATTTTATAATAAACTAAATAAAAAATCATGATAAATTATCATAAATCATTTTTTTACAAAAAATTGTCATCATTAAAGTTCACTTAATTAATTTTAAACATCTTCTAAGCTATTGAACATAATTTTTGAGATAGAGACACATGAAAGTGTGGGGGATTAATATCAAAATCGTCTCATAACTTTTTCGATTTGATCCTATAACTTTGTAATGTTTCAATTTAATCTAATAACAATTCAAATCTAACTAAAATAGTCTCAAGTCGTCGAAAGTGACATAAAACGATGTCGTTTTACTCATTTTTCGGGCACGTGTTATATTTTCAGGCGGAATTGACTAATGCGGCAGGCGGCACGTTAGTAAAACAATTTCGTTTATGTTATTTCCGGCGATTTAAGATTAATTGGGTTAGATTTGAATTGATATGAGACTAAATTAAAATATTATATAGTTATAAGATCAAATCGAGAAAGTTAAGAAATTATAAAATTATTTTGGTATTAATCCCAAAGTGAGGGTGAGGATGATGATGAGGGTAAGGTGAAAGTAGAAGTGATTGAAAAATAAGTTGAGAAATTATAATTTATATTTTATAATTTATATGTTATAATGAGAAACAATTTTAAATTGATATATTTAAATATTTCAATTTATGTGAAATTGAATTATGTCTCGTCTTTTAGGGGGGTGTATTGGATTAGGATTTTAAAAGACTTTTTTAGCTGAAAAAAATCCTGCAGATTTTAAAGATTTTGTAGGATTTTGGTGACTTTTAAGATTTTGCAGGATTTTGTAAGACTTTTAAAATAAGAATTTTAATGGATTCTATAGGACTTTGTAGACTTTGCAGAATTTCATGGATTTGTGACATACAATAAAAATTCAAAATTTTTCATACCTTCAAATTAAAAAGAAAAAGAAAAAGTTAAAGACAAAAAAAATCATAATATCATATCCTTTTAAATAGCATTACTCCACATATTCATAGCTATACTAGTCCTCCAAACATTAGCGTCATGTCGTTCTTGCTCTTGAGTTTGAATGATAGGCTCAAAATCACGGTCTTCATTAACTGGTAATGTTGAAGATGAAGGTTCGTACACCGATTCAATTGGAAATTCATCAGAATGACATTCTTTGCGAATAAAGTTATGTAGAGCTGCACATGCTAATATTATCAATATAAAAAAGTATCGAAATTGAATAATCAAAGCAACCAAAGTAAAATATAACAAAACTCAAATACCGTAAAAAAATATTATCAATATAAAAATATTACCTAATGACATATGTAATATATAATATTAGTATTATAATAATACTATATAAAAATAAAGATTTATCTTGTATATAAGTTAGGATGAACAATATCGTTTTTTAATACTATTTAATGATTAATGATTAATTATTTTTATTTATTCTAGTATATATGTATATATAATATTATATTACTCTTCGTCACTGTAATTATTTTATCGTTGATGTTATAAATGTAGAGATGAAATTATAAGGTTAAAACTATTTTAGGTCTTAAAAATAAATAATTATATATAAATCAATTTGGGGATAAATAAAGTCATTAATTAAAAAAGTCCACCGAAATCCTAGAGGTTTTGATGAGATTGTTGTTATTTATAAAATACACTAAAGAATCCATCAAAATCCATCAAACCCAACAATCCTTTAAAATCCTTATATTTTTTAATACCAGTGGATTGTTTTTAAATCTTTTAAAATCCTGATTGAATACCAGTGGATTGTTTTTAAGTCTTTTAAAATCCTGATTGAATACCAATGGATTATTTTTAAATCCTTTAAAATCCTGATTGAATACCAACAGACTTTTTTATAAGAAAAAAGTCCTATAAAATCCCACGAAATCTTAAACGAATACACCCCCTTAGTATCGATGAAGTATAATAAAACAAAGATTTATGTGATAAGTTTTACAATTATTATAAAAACATAAAAAAAAAATTGACAGGATATATATCCAACTCAGCAATAAGTCTCATATATCCAACACTTTTCAAAGAAAAATCAGAGGCAGGGCAGAAATATAAGATAAGAAAGAGAACCTCTCTCTCTCTCTCCCTGTAGCTATTGTCGTCCAATATCACTATTGACAGCGATGGTAAACGAAGCAATTGGCATTCAATTATATAGCTGGAAAATGGAAATAAACTCGTGCTCAATTTCGCATCATACGATGTGAGCCACTAGTTCGTACCCCACAGAAAAACAAATTTGTATTTGAGCAGCCGACGTCCCTCAAGTTGATCCGTTGAACGCATTCTTAACGCGCGGAGTTGAAAAGCTTTTAGAGGGAGAGAGAGAGAAGGGGGAGGGGTTTCAGTATTCAGCAATTGAAGTTTGGATTGTGGCTTTAAAGAGGGAGATCAGAACATCTCGATGTTTTGTTTGCATTCGTTTCAGACGCTCGCAGCGTGCAAGGTTGCAGCTGGAATCGCTGGTATGTTTATTAATTCCTTCTGTTTTTTTTTTTTGTCTAAATTTCTTTTAGTTTTATGTTCTGTTAATTGGGATTTGTGGCTTTGTGATTATGCTGTTAAATTTCAGTAGTAGTTCATGCTTGATGGCCTTTTGAGATTATTGGAGAATTTCTTGGAATTTTTTTTAAGGCTTTTTAATGGTTGTCTTTCTTAAATTTCCTTCTTTGATTTCTAGTTTGTGTTTTCCCTCTCAATACGTTGGAAATTGAAAACCTGTATATATATAAATATATCTGTAAGTAGGTTTTTGGTGAAAGCTAAGTAGGGGATTTGTATCAGATTCTTGCAATCAAACAGCAAAAGAGTTTGAACTTGTGATGCATAAGCTGTTGCACCTTTAGAATCTGTGTTTGGTTATGGTGAATGCTAAATGGGGGATTTATATCAGACTCTTGCAATCAGCTGCAATAGAGTTTGAATTTGTGATGCATAAGTTGTTACATTTTTGAATCTGTATATGGTGGATAAGCCGATTGGTGTGGAATGTAGAAATGATGTGAAAAACACGAGGCTAATGGTAAAAAGTGAAACGATACTGAACTGATGAATTCCTTTGACTCCATTGCAGGGAACATCTTTGCTTTTGGCCTGTTTCTATCTCCTGTGTGAGTATTCGCTCGTAAAAGTTATAATTTTCTCGGATATATTTTAACTCGACATGATTAAGACACAACGAGTTTTGATCACCAATGTCTGCCATTTATATTTCTTTAATCTGTTTCTCAGCCCAACATTCAAGAGAATTATCAGAAATGAGTCAACGGAGCAATTTTCAGGATTGCCTTATATCTATGCTCTCCTGAACTGTTTAATCACTGCTTGGTATGGTTTGCCTATGATTTCTATCGACAACTTGCTCGTAACTACTGTCAATTCAATTGGCGGAGTTTTCCAGATTGCTTACATTGCCATCTTCCTAAAACATGCCGAAAAAACTAAAAAGGTTGCTAGTCCGGTCTCCTCCTGCTTTAGATTTTTGCCTTTCTTGGTTTCGTTTATATATTTCCATAATTGTAGTTGGATTTCCGTGCAGTTGAGGATGGTGTGGTTGCTCTTGTCCGTTTTCATCGTATTTGCAATTGTTGCACTTGGAAGTTTACTCATAGACGACTTTAAAGTCCGTAATATGACCATTGGATTTCTAAGCTGTGCTTCCCTCATATCTATGTTTGCTTCCCCATTATTTATAATCGTACGTTCCGCCCTCATGAAATAGTCTGCATTTCTTAGTTCGTTCTTTTTTTTTTCTACAAACTAACTTATGTGTTTCTTGCAGAATTTGGTGATTCGAACAAGAAGCGTTGAGTTCATGCCATTTCATCTCTCCCTCTACACATTCTTGATGAGCACATCTTTCCTTTTATATGGAATATTCAATTTTGATCCATTTGTATATGTGGGTTTCTTCCTATCTATTAATATTTCTCCAATACTTCATTTTTTTTCTGTCCACAGAATTCACTTCTAGTTTCACCTGTATTTCAGGTCCCAAATGGAATTGGAACACTGTTAGGGATGATACAATTATTTTTGTTCTATTACTACAAAAAACCATCAACTGAAGACTCAACAGAACCCTTAATAGTGTCCTACTGGAGTAGTGATGCGTGATAAGGTAATATATTTTCTCTCGATTCTTTTATTATTTGTCTTTCTTCTCTCCAAATTTATGAGAAACGCTAACGCATATCTTCTTCTACTCGAGTAGTTGGTGCTTGTTCTTAGCACTCCGTTGAAGATCTCTCTGTTTGGAACGAAACAGCTGACATCCTCAACACATCAAGTGATCAGGGAGACGAACCGAGCTGATAACGTGCAGGTTCCCTCGAGCTCTGGTTCTCCATCTGCTCACCCTCCCCATTTATGATCATTGTGCCAATGTTTTTGTTGCCACGAAAAATTGTTTTAGTTGCACGTCTCGTCTTCTCCCCTTTCTCCAATTCTTTTTTCAATTTATGTTTATTTTGTTGCAGACATGGATTAGTTAAAAGGCGTTCCAAAGCGTTTGCAATGTTGTATCTATTATTAGTGACAAGTCTCGTGATATTAGACGATCTTTGTCATATTGAATTTCTTAGAGAATTTCTAGAGATAATTATTGAACAATGTTGAGTGATTCTTGTGTGTAATTATATATATATATATATATATATATATATAATTTAATGTGTATTGTGTATTTGAATCAGTAATACCTCAATTAATAATAAAAAAATACTTCAAAGGATAGTAACAATAAGTTGTAATAAATAATATCCTAAATAGTAATCAGTAATATTCTAATTTTTAATATATTTATTAAAAAAATTAAAATCAAGTGCATACAAGAATTGTGATTAAAATATATATATTTAACAAACGGTTAATAGTTAAAATAACTTCATAATGAATTTATTTAAATTAATATTTAAAAATAATAATACTATTATACTTTAAAATTCAAAATTTAAAATTTGCACAAGATATATGTTCTGGGTTGGTTGATAGGAAATTTTTTAGTAATAACATGCGTGATTTTTCAGTAGTATTTTGTATAATTTTTTAAAAATATTTTGTATAACTTTTTAAAAAAGAACTTAAGTTGCACGGTGCATTTGGTGCATATAAAACTAAAGTTTATTTTGATATATCAAATAAAAACACGTGCAATTAAAGAAGACTATTTATATTATGTACTGAATGGAGTATTGTTTTATTGAGAAATAAAATGAGTTTACTTTTGAATTGCTTTAGCATGTGTTTTAGATCTCTAGTTTATATTGAGAAATGCTTCTGAAATTCAAAAGTTTGAGTCACACCAGTTTTAGAAAAGTTTGAATCTTACTCTACAAATATAGATCTAAAATAGACACTTAGTTTGGATAAATATCCGCACTTGAAATAATCAATTTACGGATTCCAAAATTAGATTTTTGGCATTTGTAGGAAAAATATTCATAATATATTTATTATAAAATTATTTTAAAATAGGAAATATTTTATAAAAATATCAAAATTTTATTAAAAATATATAAAAAATTAGATCAGTAATATACTTAATATTATATGATAAATATATCATAAATTATTTTTATATGAAAGTAGAGCTGTCAAAACGGGCAGGCGGGGCGGGGCGGACCTAAACCAGCAAAAGCCCGCCTTTTGGCGGTGCGGGGCGAGGCGGGCTGAAAATATGAAGGGCCGCAAAAACTCCAACCCAACCCATTTAATGGAGGGTTGCAGGCTTCAGCGGACCATTCCAAATATTTTTTTTTTTTGAAAATTTTATGAACTAATACTTCAACTAAATTTATTAAATAAAATAGTGACAGAATAAATGTATAACTAAAATCTTGGCACGAGAATCATAAATCTCATAAAATAAAGTTTGTTAAATATAATATAAATCTCATAAAATAAAATTCACAAAATAAATCAATAATGTTAAAGACATAAACTTAGCACAAACCATAGAATCTCTTAAAATTTATCAATTATTACATCATAAAATCTTTTTTTTAGAGGAGCACAATAATTTGTTATTTTGTTTGGAAAAATTAAGAAAATGAATAATAAAAATTTTAAATTTAAAAATTAATTAAAATATCATATAATATTTATATATATTAATGTGTGTGTATATATATATATATACATTATAGTGATACTATATACACACTGGCTGGCTGGCCCGCCCCAACCCGCCAAACCCGCGACCCAAATGGACAAGCCCATCTAGGCCCGCCTCTATACGGGCTTGGAAATATTTGGCCCAACTCTCAATTTATTATGGCGGGGGCGGGCTGGCCCAACGGGCTCAACCCATTTTGACGGGTCTATACGAAAGAATGAAACTCAATTTTCTTTTTCGTGAATATGGGTTTAAATAGAATAGAATAATAAGTAGTAATAAAAACTGTAACCTAATTTTAATTGGGTACACACCACTGCCATCATCGTCTCCGTGGAGGAACGGCTCCGCAAACGGAATTGCAGGTCGCTCTTCAGTCTTCACCTTCTCCGTTTCATTTCTCTCTAAACTTCCTCTTTCATCATCTTCACCGGTTCAATTGAGGATCTGAAATATTGAATTGGGGATCTGCAAAATCATCAATTGAGGGAGCCACCCGTTCTGAAACTGCCGAGACCGCTGGAAACTTCAAGAACTCGGCACGTATTCCGTGTCCCGATCGGTGTCGCACCCTTCGGACTTGTGTACTCTCCCACTTAAGGCGAGTCCGAGCAACATAGGTTAGTGCATCTATATATATATATATATATAGTAATCTGGATTAATCTGTAGAAACTTTAATTTATTTGAGAAATTGTCAGCCTAGCAATTTGTTAACTCAACTCTTACTCTGTTTCATATTGAAGTTCTTGGTATTTGACTTGTTCGAAGGATCAGTAAACAAAGTATTCAACAAAAATGTCATCTAGAAATCGAGGGCCTCCAATTCCTGTAAAAGGAGGTCCACACGGTGGGTTGGCGCAACCCCATGTGCTCGAGCCACACTTTGCCAGAGGTCATCGGGGGGCATCACATCCTCCATTACACGAAGAAATGAGGGAAGCCCATTATAGTCTGTCTGGTCCTAGACAACTCCCTCCACACCCTATGATGATAGAGGAGCGTTTGGTTGCTCAACACGATGATATCCAGGCTCTGCTGATTGATAATCAGAGGTTTGCTGCAACGCATGTGGCACTTAAACAGGAGTTGGAGGTTACACAGTATGAACTTCAACGAGCAGACAAGTATGCACAAACAGTGCATGCGGAGAAGGGCTTACAAATGAGGGAGCTCTATGAGAAGTCTGTTAAAATGGAGAATGAACTTCATGCTGTTAATGCGATGAAGACTGAGCTCATGCAAGTGCATATGGATATTAAGGAGTTAACTGCTTCTAGGCAAGATCTTACTGCACAGGTCCAGATGATGACTCAGGATTTAGGTAGAATTACCTCAGATTTGCAACAGGTTCCAGCAGTTAAGGCAGAAACTGAAGGTTTGAGGCACGAGCTGGAGCGAGTTAGGTATGGGTTCGTATTTGTCGTCTGTGTGTGTGAGTACATGTTATTGAATTGGTTGTTTTGCAGGGCTGCTATTGAGCATGAGAAGAAGGCTTTTGCAGAAAGCTTTGAACATGGTAAGGTGATGGAGAGTAATTTAGTGACAATGGCAAGAGAGATGGAAAAGCTTCGTGCTGAATTGGCTAATGCGGAAAAAAGAGCTTCTGCTGCTCCTGCAGTTGGGAATCCAGGTAATAGTTCTCTTGAATAACTAATGATGCAAACCACATGTCATGTTGGAGGAAGATTTCCTTCTCGATTTGATTATTTATGCTAACTACCATGAACAAAGTGCATGCATTCAGGTGATATGTTTAGAAAGCTCTGTTGAGATTGGTTGTGTTTTCATTTAGTTCTTTAACTTTTCACTTTAAATTGAAGTGATTTTTTTGGTAAATCTAAATATGTGAAGAAAAAATAGTGTAATGATTTTTACGTTGTGTGTATATATATATATATATATAAAGTTAGGAAAAATGGATTTCATTTTATTTGTTGATGCATTTAGGGAAAGAGAACGTGCTTGTGGAAAGAATTATGTTAAGAATGAAAGAGAAAGATATGATTTCATAAAAGTATATGCACAATTACAGAGTGTATTTTTAAGATTTTTGTAGAAAAATGAAAAAGTACACAAGCAATCCCTCAATTCACAAAAAAAGTAGGGTAAAAAGAGAAGTGCATTTTCACTTTTCTCTTAATGTGACCTGATTCTTACAAGTACTTATCGTGATCTTATAATGATGCTGTTGTTGTCTAATGGTGAATCCTTGGGTTTTGATTGTGCTGCATAATTTCTTTAATGCATTCATCTGTATAGTTACTGCCAAGTTTCTCCTTTACAAAACTTCCCCTATGCAAACTGATGTACAGTTAAACTTGTTTACGACGGTAAGCATGATAGCAACTAGCAAGGGCCTTTCTCATACAGCATAGTAGATTTTCATCTTTTTTACCTAGAACAAAGCAGCAGCAGAATAACCCAAAGAGAAAAATGTACCTAATATCAAAGATGTATGTGTAATCATGTAAACCACCCATAAGTTTCTTCTGGCGAATTTGGTAGTGCTTACTCATTCATATAATCAATCACGTATTGTTTAATGCAACCTTATATCTGAGTTCTATCTTGCAGGTTTGACTTATAATGCTAATTATGCCAATCCTGAATCTGGGTATCCTGCAAATCCCTATCCTTATGGTTATGGCATCATGCCCCCTCCAAATTCAGTGCAACCAGTAAGTCCTGAATTACATTAGCTTCTTCGTTTGGCACATTTGTCTTCGCAAGGTGACCTTTTTAGGAAAGACAAAAACTTTTATGAACCTTGATCATGGATCCTATATATGAGTGCTGTGGTAAACATTTTGTAAATGGTTCAAAAATGGAGTTTCACGTGAACCAAGTTCACACAATTGTTACTCCGTACAAGAAAAAGTTGTTTTGCTTCGAATATTTGCATTTCTACATTTTCAACCAATGCCTAAAAGAGGCATGTGATCCTGTTTCAGGCAGCTGCTGGTGCAGGTCATCCTCAGTATGGACCTGGACCCGGTGCTTGGGGTTCATATGATGCAAACCGAGGTCAAGGATCCAGATAGGCTGCAGCTTCATGCTATGATGTAAATTCTACTCACTGCATTCAGCTACAACACCACCACAAAGCGACTTCCATTGGGTTCGAGGAGTTATGATCTAATGGTGCTCAACATCCTTTTATTAACCCCGTAAATGACATTTCTAATTGGCTTACCAGTTCTCGTTTTCTACCATAGAAGATTTCAAATCAACGTCCATTCAGTTGAGTACTTCTGTTTCTTATGAAACTTCAGGGCACAACGAATTCGAGACCTCTTTCATTCATGTCTGTGGTAGTAAAGTTCCATGGGTTAGTAAAAGAGTTGCTGTTCTTCCACCTGGAGAAGTGGATGATCTTATGATTTAGTGCTTAAGAGAGTTGAGACATGAAAACTTTTGGATTTGTTTCTCATAAATGTATGGTCAAGTTTCCAGTTAATGTGGTTTTAGCTTTTTGCAATATGTTAGTAGTATACTATACTATATATTACAATCACTCTAATACTCCACATGCTTGTTTTTTGTGTGTATTTTATAAAAAAAAAATCTCTAGTTGTATGATTTATTCTTTTGGTTGGTATTTCTTGATAAAATATATAGAGAAATATATTAGTGTATACAATGTATAATTGTACAAGAGAAAATTATCAAATAAGTATATATTTTACGAAACTAATTTGGAAAAAGAGAGAGAGAATATTTTTTCCTTAAATTACAAAGAGGGGCAAGTGTATAAAAATTATAAATAAGTACACACTCGAAATGAGTGCAAATATTATAAAATAACACGCTTATTTCTCTTTATAATGAAAATGTTTATTTCTCTTTATAATAAAAATAAAAAATTATCTCTCTCTATCACTATCCTTACTGATATTATTTACACCCATGCATGCGCATGGACTCTAATATATTGAGATTTGATAATGAGGAAAAAAAAAACCAATGCACTGTTATTTTCAAACAAAACCATATAATTATGTTAAGTAATACATAATACTTTACTTTTATGTTTTGATTTTTTTGATATGCTATTTTTTTAAAAAAAATCCATTTGAATTTTAAAAATCAAATGTGAAAAAGAAAGTATTTATATTTTAATAACTTATTTATATTTTAAAGGTTCTAACATCACATATTCGTTTCGCGGTACATTTTTACTTACCGACTTTAAATTTAAAACAATCCCGCCATGGCTTACCGCCAAAACATTTCAATAACTTAATGTATTTTAAAGTTCAAACATCACATTCTCGCTTCGCGCCATTTTTTAGTTAATCAAGTGAAAATTTAAAAGGATCTGCTGTGTCTACCGCCAAAACGTTTTAACAATTTAAAGTTCAAACATCACATTCTCGCTCCGCGCCATATAATATTTAATAGAGAATTTTTTTAAAAATTCCACCATACCTTGCCGCCGAAACATTTTAATAATTTAATGTATTTCAAAGCTTAAAATATCAATTTCTCGCTTTCCGCCATTTTATCTTTTTCAAAAAAGTATTTCGCTGTTCTTTCTGCAAAACAAAAAAAGAAATAATTTGAACATATTTCTAAATTTAAGCATCAAATCCTCCCTCGTTTTTACTAATGAAAACCGCTAATATATTTTAATAAATTTAATGTAGTTTAACGTTCAAACATCACACCCTCGCTCGGCGCCATTATTTTCGACTAAAAAAAAAGAAAACACACCACCCGCCCCCTAAAATTTCAAATATTTCAACAATTTGAAGAATTCATCCTCCACTCATTTCCATCTTCCCGCCACCTTCAAATTTTGGTGCTAAAAATTTTCGTTAATATTTAAACAATTCTTCAGCAGATTTCATTTCAATCTGCAAACCTAAAACCCAAAGTTTTCCGGCAATCTTTCTCCCTCTTAGCTTTTTCTCTCACTTCAATTTTTTTCCGGCAGACATGGAAAGCAATTTTTCCGACTTACCTCCCCTCAAAAGATACAGAATGATGCAAAAGTATCAGCAGCAACATGAAGAGAACAATCTTCCCGCGAAGAAGCGTAAATCGTCTCGAGATTCGCCGCCGCAACTCTCCATCCCCGCCGCTGATTCTTCCTTCTTTCGAGAGTCGCCGCCGCAGCCATCCGTTGTCGCCGCTGCCTTCTGTAAAGATTCCGCACCGCAAGCCCCCGTTCCCGCCGCCGACACTACATTCTGTTTGCCGGCGAAGAAAAGAGTATTGGCCTTCCAACCATTGGACCTCAACCGTGATTACGAACCGGAGATCCCCTCCGATGTTTCGCAAAGCTCACCGGGAACTGAAATCCAAGCTGGGGAAAACAACGGCGGAGGAGAAAATCCCGGATCCGAAGATCCGCAAACAACAGAAATCGGCGACGACGACGGAGTCGTGTGCGCCATTTGCGAGAGCACGGACGGGGAAGAAACGGACCCCATCGTTTTCTGCGACGGCTGCGATTTAATGGTCCATGCTTCCTGCTACGGCCATCCCTTCAGCAACGGAATCCCCAAAGGCGAATGGTTCTGCAAGCAATGCATATATTCCAAATCAACGAGAAACTCTGCCCAGAAAACAGAGATCTCGTGCTGCCTCTGCCCCGTTTCCGGCGGCGCATTAAAGCCGACGACGGACGGCCGATGGGCGCATCTGGTGTGCGCAATCTATGTGCCGGAAGCGTTCTTCGAGGACTCTGAAAGCAGAGAAGGAATCAATTGCACCAAAGTGGTGAAGAGGAGATGGGAGAGGAAGTGCTACCTCTGTAAATCGAGGAGCGGATGCGTGCTCGATTGCTCGGAGCCGAAATGTCCATTGGCGTTCCATGTGACCTGTGGATTGAAGGAGGATCTGTGCATAGAATTTCGGCAGCGGAGGAACAGGGGAGGTGTTGTTGCTGCCTTTTGCAGGGCTCATACTGATATCTGGAACAAGGTATTATTGATGATGATTATAATGATAGTCAGCATTAATTAATGTGATTATATATTTCTGGTTCTTAATTGATGGATTAGTCATCCAACTATATGAAGAATTGATTTCATACTTTTTTATAAAAATAGAAATATTTTAAATGTTTGATGTAATTATGTGTTTTTAATTTAATTTGTGTGTTTGTTGGTTGTTTTGGCAGCAAGAGAATACTGGCAAATTCAAGATTGTTGGCACTGATGAGATGGGGAAATGATAAAATTTGTGGGGTTTTTTTTTTTTTATAAATTTCTTGTGTTGTTTTAAGATTTGGTAGTAATTTAATTTTCACAGCAGTTGGATATGGTGGCTATAGATTAGCAAAATTGTAAATTGAATTCTTAATTTACATGCAGTTGCTAATGAAATGATTTTGTAGCAGTGGGTTTTATTTTAATCAGTTTTTTTCTTCTAATGCATGGGAATTGAGGAAGCCAGAAATATATTACTACATACAAATAAAACAAAGAAAACTTTCATCCCAAATTGATTTACAATGTTAATTGTTTTATAAAAATATATGAATTTGATAATTAATAAGAGTAATTAATATCATTTAAGAATATAATTAAGTTTTCTGGTAAAACAAAATCTTGGCAACCAATGGATATACATAAACCTGTTAAATTTGATACATAGGATCTACCAGAAGAAATATAATGTTGTTGCTGCAACAAGTAAGAAAAGTAGATGTGATACGTAAATGCAAGTGTATTAGTATAAAAAAAATATTTAATTTAATATGTAAAAGTGAGTGTATGTGTATAAAAATGAAAATAATGATTAGAATTTTCCAGTTTAATTAATTGGAATGTCTATTGTGGACAATTGTTTAAGGCAATATGAATCATTTATCGTGGACTGGGTGAGTATATTATTAAATTCTCCGGGGACTGCCAACAGCGGACGAGCATCAGCAGTCAACATGAATCATTTATCGTGGACTGGATGAGTATATTATTAAATTCTCCGGCGACTGCCAACAGCGGACGAGCATCAGCAGTTGGTGATCCTGGGATGAGAAAAGGTGGTCTGAGAATGGGCATTGAAGCGTGGAATCAATGTAATGAGGTTAATGAAGAAGCTTTGACATCAAGAACTTCACAAATCCCAGTAAGTTCATTTTGGGATGAACATTCTGTTAATTCAATCAGTTTTGGTCAAAATTTTGTATATCTCAAAGCTCAAATTATATTAAGCTGTTAATTGTATTATCATTGTTTTCTATTTTTGACTTTAAAGATTTTAAAATTGAACTATGAAATGTTATGATCATTTTTTCTTATTATTCTTGATTGGACATGTTTTAAAAGAATCAAATGTAAAAAAATGACGAAACATTTGCATAATGGTACAAAAAAAATGACTATATTTTCAAAACTGACGAACGAAGTGTTTCAACATTTTTTTATGCCATATACAGAGTACGCCTTCTCGCAAGTATCACGTTTTAAAAATTGTCAGATTTTGTATTGCTCTTCTCAAAATCACTAAAGAGTAATACTTGTATGCTAAATAGTACTTCCATGAACCAAATTCATATATTTTTGTCAATAACTGTAGTAATAATTTTGACCCAACATATTTTTCATCAAAGATTCCCACGTCTCCAGATTTCACAGTGACATTCACATTAGAAATAATGGAAGGAGGGGGGGCCAAAAAGCCAGTTCTACCTAGTGGACATTGGAAGCTGCTGGAAGAACAATGGTGACCCTTGCGACGGGGACGAGACAACAGATGTAACACGGTACAGTGAAATGATCATAAATCCTAGCATAGAATCATGGTCATGCCCACCATAGCACACCCTTATAAATGGGACCCATATTCATTGTTCAGACAAAAAGAACTTTCCATTAGAAGCTTACCATATCTACTGTTCACCTGGTAATGCTGAGTCACGGAGGAGCCATACAACTTATGTGATCCATATAGCTATCCTCAGCCACAACTCCACAAGAGATGCTGCAAATTTTGCCTCATCTCATTTGGGGAGCGCGGGTATCCAACAAATATAGGCGAAGGTTGGATAGGAGATGCCAGAACTTGGGAACTTGCTAGCAGACTTTCACAAGACCTATATTTTTACCAGGTATATTATGAATAAGTTAAAAAGTTTTTTGATCCCAAAACTTTGTTCCCAAAAAGTTGACCTTTGGGACGAAATTGAACAATAGACAAGTTAGAAGGCCAAAATTGGACATTTGCACGACATAAAACACTGTTCTATTTTTTTTTTTTATATCGGGACTAAATAGAAAAGGACTACTCTTTTGTACAAAAATTGAAGAGTAGACAAGTTACGAGACAAACAAACTTTTAGATCTACCATGAATGCATTAACATAATTCAATTCAGGATATACTTACAAAGAGATTGCAGGATCCAGGTACTCCACCAGGCGGAGAGACATTGGTCATCCATTGATATGGAACCAAGATTTACATGTCTGAAAACCAAATTGCTGAATGGACAGTCAAATTTTTTGATATCACTGTTCCTGAACAAGGGAAAAAATGGTGCCTTGAGTTTAGAGTTGATTCTCTCTCTCTCTCCCTCCCTCTTTCCATCTTTGGCAAAAAACAATCGCCTGTTCAATCAGTTGAATACAAACAAAAACCAACAAACAAAGTAGAATGTAGAATAGCATTGCACAGTAGAAACAAGATTTTCATTGTTTGAATAATTTGTAGATCAATAACGAAACAGTTGTACTGTACATGGAACTAACTAGATAGATTCATAAACTACAACAACGGCTCATTCCTCATTTCTCGAAACAAGAGCCCACCGATCTTGGTGTGAATTACTCACAGATCACTAGCACGGTCATGCACCACCCAATAATCCGATAACACCATCCACTTGCAACACCATTATATGGTGCTCAGCATCATTTTCGCATTCAGTCGTCCTTCCGAAGAGCAGAGTTCAGTATAGTACCAACTTTAGATGACTTTAACACTAAGTTAGTCCAACCTGCATGGCCCCAGCATCCCTGTGAGCAGCAACAGCAACAGCAGCTCCAGCAACAACAAACTGAGATTGAGCTTGCAACAATTTCGCATCAATGGCAATTGAGTTATTCACTATGCCTGCTTTTGATTGTGACTGGTAATACGGGTTGCTGTTCCTTTCAGCAGGGTTTACTATGGCTTGTGAATATAGTGGAGGTTGTCCTTTGCAGTCGATGTCAATAATCGAGCCATTTACAGATTGTTGTTTGACTTGAGATTCTTCCATCCTACGATTCTCTAGGATCTTTCCAGTGTTAGTCTTAAAGAAACAATGTGTAGAGTTTGATTGTGGAGGAAGTACGGCATTCTGAACACACACCCCTCCATCATAGGAGTTATGCATTTGTCTAACATTCTCATACGGTAAAACTGGTCCCACTACTCTTCCTGGTCTGGCTGCAACAATAAAGGGAAAGATTATTAGAAAATGACAGAGAGAAGAAGAGGAAAGAAATCATCTTCCCAATTCCCCAACATAACAACCCAAACCAGTTTCATACAATTTGACAAGCTCAATTGGCATTACGAGTATCTTAAAATTTCATATACCATTTGGAACCCGCGGTGGTGGCCTTGAAGGCTTTGGTATATCCCCAGATTTGGCATCTGGAACTCTAAATACTGTTGACTCTTCTGCTTTAACTTTCCGGTTATCAAATGCAGAAACATTCGACTGCACTGTGGGAGAAGCCATGCTAGAGTTTACAGTAGACCTACATCAAAGGGAAAAAGGGAGAGAAGAAAATAAGAACATTGTTAGGTTATGAATAAACTTTCCAATAATTTCATCATATAACATAAAAATATTCAGCAACTTATAAGTTGCAAGTACTACCACCGAGGGCACAAAATTTTTAAAACAAAACTAGATCATCAACACATTCAAAAGTATATAGGAAAGCTTAAATTTGTTTTGGAAGAAATAAATCAAAATGAATGCATTAACTATGAGCTGTACTAGAAAAAATAATTGAGAAAATTGCCCGTGTTTGGTTGTGTCTCTTAAGAAAGAACACTGAAGGAAAATATTCTGGGAGAGCCAACAAAAAGTTTTTCTTTGCCCAGGGAAATGCATAACTATTACTGTGGCTTCAACAAGCAAGTGGGTTAATTACTCTGATCATATACATGAATGGCTGTAGAATGGCATAGCTCATCCTGTTGCTCAAAGGATATTTATAAAATCCTCAACTAAGGAACTCCCAAATCCCAATCTTGCATTAACATCATCAAATTTAAAAAGAAAATGGAGATCATGGGCCATGGCCTATTTTAACAGGCATTGGGTCGTTATGCTAGAAGATGCTTATATCAAGGATATAAGCATAGAAGACAAAACTGTTTTCAAAGCCAAACACAGAACGAAATATTGAAGAACATAAAATTGAAGAACTAACCTTGGAAGAGAAGCATGCTTCCTGTCTGGAGGAATTGCATGCCCATTTTTTCCAGCATTTTCCTCCAAATAGGCAAATTGCTTCTTAAAGTAACCAATCGCACTGTAAAAAACAGAGAGCATATCAGTAATCATAAAAAGTCTTAAATTGAGATGAATGGATCTGGTGAGGCAGTACGATACCTAGGGTATAAAAAACTCGTGCCGCTATTCCTGGCCATGTAGTCCTTCAACAGTTGAGGATGGTACTCCAATATTTCCCTGAATATTAGTTCCCTGATATCTTCTTTTGCCAATCTGCGTCGCTCAAATTCAAATTCCAACTTTGAGATGGGCTGACAGGAAGGCTCCCTCTCAATTTTAGCCAGGCCCTTGAAGTAAGGATCAGCCAATGCCTGATAAACACATAGGCCAAAATCATGACAAAGAACTAAGCATAGTGTGAAACTTGAATAAAAGAGCAAGTGATATTGAATCATATGTACAGAATTTATGGAAATGGGACTTTATTCGGGCACACGGTACCTCTTCAGCACTGGGACGATCCTTTGGATCAAAGGCTAAGAGTCTTTGCAATAATTTGAGGGCTGAAGGATCTGCATTTGGAAATTTCTCAGCAAAAGGCACAGGGCGCTTTTTCCTCATATCCATCAAATATTTCCTTGCCTTCTCGTTCCGGACCTGCATTAAGGACACAATGAAGACTCAAATGTCAAAAAAAGAATAATAATAATAATAATAATAGACAAAGTTTTAAAAAATAAAGCAAGGGTCGTATTTTGTACCCCAGAAATTGTATCTACTGATGGCGTTCCCAGAATATCAGTGATCAGGTCCAGTTGATGAACGACACTTTTACCAGGAAACAATGGTCTCCCTGCCAAAACTTCTGCAAAGATGCATCCTATGCTCCATATATCAATAGCAGGTGTATACTGCAAGAGATAATGTGAAGATACATTAGATAGACCAAAGATCATAAAGCAGTAACCCTCCAGGAAATGATGCAACCTGACACAAGTTACCTCTGAAGAACAGAAATATCAACTCCCGGGAGAGTTCAATAGTCCTCCCTGAACAAAATTGTTTTCATCTACAATTACTACTAGTATGATGACTCAAAAGACGCAAATTTTGAACTAAAAACAAGCCATCATGATGCCCCCTATCACCCTATGTGAATTTGCCCCATGGTTGAACAAATATAAGTATGACAAGAAGTCCACATAAACCTCAGTTTCTTGCCATATATGCAATGAGGCCATTAATTGCCATTATCAAGTGAAATGCCATAAAGCCATCATATTGCTCCATGTCAACTCAATATTGAATTATAAGGAGCTCAACAACCAATAACAAATGCAATAGAACAAAATCAATATAGAGAGCCAATGAGGTAAAAGAGCTTAATTACGAGGGTGAAAGATGAAGGGAAAAGAAAAGACATCTTCAATTACACAACGCAAGCCAGCTGCATAAAAGAAACTAAAGAAGCTTTGATAACACACAAAAAAAAAAAGTGATCTGGCGTCTTGCAGTAGAAGCTATATTGGCAAAGGAACAAAAAGAGAGGACATGATGTCAATACCTTGGAGGAGAAAGATCCACACAACTCAGGAGCTCTATACCATCTTGTAGCAACATAATCCTGCGCAGAAAGTCAAATTGTGAAGAAAAGATAAGATGTCTAACAAAGATATTCGTGCATAACATCCTCCAACCTCCATAAATGGGCTGAAAAGAGGAATAAAGAAAAACTATAAGAAATTACGAGGATAGGAATGTACCGTCCAAAAAATTGTTGTCTGGGTGTCATTGAATGCCACTCTAGCTAGCCCGAAATCACAGATTTTAAGTTTGCAGTTGGCATTTGCCAGTATATTCTTAGGTTTAAGATCTCGATGATACACATTAGCTGAAAGCAAACAGACAAAAATCAAAACAAAAGACTAGGTCGTGTAACTGAAGGATTTACAACTAATATGTGTGATGTGGCAAGCATCAAAAGAGAAAATGCACAAGGACATCATTCATCGGTAAAATATTGTCAGTATAGCTTATGTATAAGGCAATAGAACATAGTGATATCTATCAATTGATTTCTAATCTCAACATAATATATGATGCCTTGATTCTTTCTACTTACCAGTATGCATATATTTCAGTGCTCGTAGCATTTGATAGAGAAAAAACCGGTGGTGCTCATGTGTCAAGTCATCATTAGCTTTTATGACTTGATGAAGATCAGACTCCATAAGCTCGAAAACAACAAAAATGTCTTTAAAGTCACGCCTAGAGGGTGGCATCATGATCCGCTTAATTTCAACAATATCAGGATGGCGCAAAAGACGAAGCAACTTGATCTCACGCAATATCCTAATAGCATCAGATGTATGCTCGAAAATGTCTGTTATTTTCTTTATAGCTACCTTTTCTCCAGTATGTGTGTCAATGGCAGCACAAACAACTCCATAGCTACCCTTTCCAATAATTTCTTGAATTTTGTATCTATTAGCATCTCCATACTCGGTGAAAAATTCCAAGTCTTTTGGGATCTGCAAAGTAATTACAGCACAATTACTCAGGATGTTGGTAACACGTAAAAAGAGAAAAAAAAAAAAAAACTGTGCAAACCCTTCAGAATTTTATAAACACTAGAACAGTATAATTCACTTAAAACCTTTATTATTTTTTAGTTCCACCGCATTCGTTGAAACATAGGGAAATTCTAGATCTAAAGAGGGTCTCAAAATCATAGCTTCCATTTTCCATAAAAAGAATTGTAAGTAGGTAAGTACAAGATAAGATGAAATTAAGAGAGGGAAATTCAGCGCATCAACCCTTATTTCCCAACCCAATCATAAAATCCACATGGTGTTGAGAAATAATATAGATAATAATGCTTCATAGTAGAAATAACGCTCTCTTCTTCAGGGAACACAAGAAAATCGTCGAACAAAACTATGAACTAAAGCTAAACAACAAGATATAAGCTCGCACAAACAACGCATCAAACCTTGTTTCGCTTGTCCTGCTGCTGCATCCTTCCTTTTTCTACCTGGAACAATCTCTCAACCCGGTCAAATCAGATCAAAGCAACAACCTCCTTCTCGAGTAAAACGAAAACAAGAACCAACAACTCCACAGCAATCGGTCGATTTACTGTTCAGGAAAACTGCGGTTGAATCTACCGCCGGAAACAGCTAAACTGCGCCCTGCGCCGCCGACTGCCGGAAAATTTGAATAAATTTCAGAAGAAATTGGAACAGTTGGGTTAGGAAATGTGACGGTGAGGAGAGAGGAATTTGCTGAACGTTAGTCGACTTTATACAGAGCCTTTCTGTTTTGTGGTCTTCCGATTTTCAAATTTCTTTTTCTTTAGTTTATTTATTTCGAAAATTGATTATTTTATGATCACCATACGCACCTTCCAAAAAACCATGCAAAATTTATTTTTTAGTAAAAAAATTATGAGACTGTTGTTACTCATTAATAAAATATTACTATTATTTTTAAAAAATAATAAAATTTTAATAAAAAATAAATCACTTTTGATAAAAATATTTTCATTTTTTATTAAAATTTTATTACTTTTTAAAAGAGATAATTTTTTTATTAATAAGTACAGATCTCGTGATATGATATGATACTGTCTCATCTAAATCTCACTTAATTTTATTATATGTATAATGTGTCTCATTTTAATGAGAAATTTATTGTAAGTCACTTTAATTATTAGACTGAAAACATAATTAATTGTTTGTAATTTTTTACATATTGGTTCAAAAAAATCACTATACAAATTGGTTCATAAAAATTTGCAAAGAAGTGTTTTTTGTGTTTGCACAGAAGTGTTTTTTTTTTTTTGCACATAAACCATTTTGTAATTTGTGCGAATTTGTTGAACCAATTTGTACTTTTCTCAATATTTAATTAAAACTATTTAGAATTAGAGTCAATAATATCATATATTATTTAAAAATATTAATTTTTTTAATTTTTTAGTTATTCATATTTAATATAAAATATAAAATATTATAATAAATATTTATATTTAAAATATCAAAATTTTAAATAAAATATTTAAATTTTAATGTATCAAATATTTAATCGAAAAATATTAATTACTCCCTCCGTCGGAATGGAGAAGAACAATTTTATTTAGGGTGACTTACATATATGTTCAAAAAATCACTATATTTACAAATAGGTGTTGTGCAGAAAAAAGATGTATTTCTGTGCAAATATTTTGAACATATTTGTAAATATAGTGACTTTCTTGAACCTATATGTAAATAATCCTTTTATTTAATACTAAGAATTTTATTTACCCTAATCCATGAAGAAAAAAGGGGAAAGTACAATATGGTTCAACAAATTGACAAAAATTATATATTGGTCCTGTGTAAAAAAATGCTTCTGTGCAAAAAAAAATTACTACTGTGCAAATTTTTTGAACCAATTTATAAATATAATAATTTTTCTAAACTGAGTTACCAAAAAAAAATCCCTTATTTTATCAGTATTACTGGCGTGTGGGTGGGCGTGTAGGTGTTCACGTACAAAACGTATGTCTACGGATACTTGTTTGATTGGTCAGCGCAGGCCAGCTGTCCCTTTTGATGCCTCCATTCATTTATTAATTTAAGTATTTATTTTTTTGGAATTGGGCTTTCCAGAGATTGGATGGTCTACAAAAGATATTGCATATTGAACCCCCACACTTTTTAATCAATGTATTTTCACCTTAGGGATGACACAAATTTTAAGAAAAATAAAGTGTTATGTAAAATTATATTATTAAAATAATGAAATTAATTGGATTGTGAGAATAAAATTAAAGTAATAAATTTCATTTATAGGATGTGAAAATAATTATGGGATGAACGAAAAAAGAAAATATGAAAATAATTATTGGACGGAGCGAGTATATTTTATTTTTCCAAGTGAACGTTCATGTGCCATTGATGTGATATCTCAACTATTCATTGCTTCAAACTTGGAATTCGAAAAAAAAAAAAGTTGTATGAGATGATTTTATTAACTTTTTTAATTGTAATTTAAATTATACTAATATTTTAAACTAAAATTTTAGAGCTTATTAAAATAGATTTTAAGTTCTTTTGTTTTTAATTAGACTTAAGTGGTGAACCGGTATGTGACAAAAAATTAAAGTCCTAGTTTCAATTTAAATCGCGATCTTTTCTGCTTCTACACGACGCTTACGTGGCGCTGACGTGTTGAATTTTGAAACGAGTAAATTTTTATTGGCAGCGGTGCTTTAACGGTCCAATGATGATTCAGATAGTTATACATTAAGGTTGTGTTTGTTTTGGGATTTAAGTGTGTGGATCAAGTCAAAATATTAGAATCTAAATATTTTGAATAAAGTATGAATAATAAATATATGTGGAGTAAGTCTCCTCTGCACCAGTTACACGGTGCAACTTTAATTCATTTTTAAAAAGCTAAACAGTTTATTACTGAAAAATGTATCTTTCATAGTTTAACTGTTTAACTTTTCAATAATAAACTGTTTAACTTTTAAAAAATGAACTTGAGTTGCACTGTGTAACTGGTGCACTAAAAGACTAATCCATATATGTGTTTGTTTTGAGATTTGAATCGGGTGAGATTTAACTTTATAGCAAACCATTATTAGGTATTTGTAGGATATATTTTATTGGTAGGTTTTTTATGAAAATAATTCATGATAAACTTATCATGAAACTATTTTAAGGTATCAAATATTTGATGAAGTATATCAAAATATTTTTCAAGAATATAAAAAACTAGGATAAAAAATCTCCAACAATTATACAATAATATTATTGACCAAATTTTTTTATACATCCGATGAATTTTTTTATACATATGATTAAATATTTGATACTTTAAAATTAGCATGAACTATTTTCATACAAAATTTTTGTCATATTTTATATGTATTTATAGATGTTAATTAAATAAAAAATGTAAAAATTAGATTATAAATCCTAATTTCATCCATACTAAACCCAAAATAAATACAACTTAATAGCTTTTTAAGTGAAAGTGTTTCACTTCGTTTACAATTTGATTGAGTTGCAAAGATTCCAATGTTGTTGACTAGATATATTTTTAGGTAGAGTAAATGAGCAGATCAGCTGTCCGACTGGAATAAAAGTATATCATTATTTATTTCCAAGTCGTTTTATAAACAATGTATTTATTTCAAAGTCTTAAAATAATTAATGAATTGAAGAGGAGAATTTAAAAAGCAGACAATGGTGACTTCATATTGATTAAGGTTATCTAGTCACTTTAATTATATGTCAAGATTAGAATTAATTTAATGATTTCATACTTATTGTAATATATATGTATATATATATATATAGTTATCCAATTAAATATAAGATTCTAGTTATAATTTTTAAATAACTATTTGACTGAAATACAGTATATATAGCAACCAAGAATGTGATAATGAGGAGGTTCACTGTTATTTTAATTAATTGCTTAAATTTACTTACGTGTTATTGACTCTGTTTTCATCTTCTATTTAACAGTGCATAAGTATTTTTTTCAAGTTGATAAAATTTATTATTTAAAAAAAAAAGTGTTTCAAACTATTTAAATTAAATTGAAAACAGATATATTATCATATTCGTAGTGGGCATGTGATTATTTCCATTGTAATTCTTTTTATATACAAGTCTTGTGAAATTCATTGTGCGGTTCAAACATTAGTAATGATCAACATGAAAATGGCCACCTACCTACAGAAATAAAATAAAATACTATATTTTCCCAGTTTTATTAATATATAAGTCCAGCCGACACTATTCTCATATTCTTTACAGAAATATTCAATTTATCATTTCTCTTTTTACTGTTACTAAGTGCATGTTTGCAATCTTTAAATAGAATTAAAATAATTGTAGTAAATATTTTTAATAGCAAAATAAATAATATGGAGTGTTTTAAACTTAAGTGATTTTAAAAATTGATTAAAAAAATGTGTTTGCAAAAGAAGTGCTTCTAAAAAGAATATTGAGTATTATTTTATTGGAGAATGTGTTGGAGTGTGGAGTCTAAATTGACTGAATCACGAGCCCTATAACGGCGATCCAACTTTTGGGGCCCAATTTTTTTTTTGGCCCAATTTTTTTGCTTCGGCCCAGTTGATCCTAATAGGCTTAGGGTTAGGGTGAATGCTATTTATATATTGATATCCTCTTATTGTAATCTATATCAGAAAATCATATAGTGAAAAATCTGGCTTGACATCACCCCCAGACGTAGTCGCAAGACGAACTGGGTAAACAATTCTCGTGTTATTTTTTTCGTTATCGTGTGCGTGCGTATAAATTCCTAACAACGTGTAGAAGTGCTTAAGTAGAAGTTAAAAGCTAAAAAATGTTGTTTGACCAAAAGTAATAATAAACACTTAAAATAGTTGTTGAAAACATGTTTTAAGTGTTTTTTTTTAAAATAAGCACTTCTATCTTTTACGTTGAGTTTGCAAACACGCACAAAATTATTCAAATATCATTTATTTAAAACTCCCAATTGTTTAATTAATTGACATTAAAATATTTTTAATATGTTCAGGACTCATAGACTGTCTGTGTATATTGTTAGGACTGGCCTGCAACTATTAATTAATATTTTTAGGGGTGGCCTGCAAATGAAGGGACATTTGATACTTTGTTTACTGGGGAAGTAAGATTAATTAATACTAATGATTATTTAATTGGCCTCTTCAGGTTAAAGTCAACATAATTAACAAAATATATTTTCAATGATCAAGCAACACTCTTTTATATTTTTTTTTAATTTTAGATAATAAACATTCATTCAAGCAACATAAATAATCAGAAACTCGACATTTATAATTTAGACCAAGAAATCGAAAAGTATATTAGTATAAAATTTTGATCCTTTTAGGTTTTAATTAAAATGATTTAACACATTGATGCCCAAGGGTGTGCATAATTTGGTTATTAACTGAAAATCGAACCGAAATCATATGTATTTGTTTTGGTTACTGTAATATTCAGTTCGGTTTCAATTATCATTTTTTATAATTTCGGTATTCTGTTCGATTTCGGTTTGTTTTACCTTAATTCGGTTCGGCGTTGCAACCCATATGCCTTTAACACGTTGATTTAATGATTCTACGATGAAAAGTTTGTCTGATTATCATATTTTTTTATAAAAAAAAAAAATTGATTATCATAAATAAGTGTTTTTTATATATACTTTATATATAAAGAGAGAAAAATAAAATAAAATAAAATTACCAACTTATCACTTTGGTCGGTTAGTCGGTGCGATGAATGGTCCATTTCATTGGAAAATAAGTAATGTCTTTTTAGACATCTTGAGTGCCTTATAATTTATGGAACATTTATTCATTTTTTTAATAAGAAAATTTAAAATCATTATTTAAGAATATGTATTAGATAAAATACTTGACTCGTGATTATGTCTACAAATAAACAAGTGCCTAAGTCTATATATTGGAAAATGCATTTGTTTGACCTTAATTAATTTCCACAACATTGATTTTCGTCCCGTTAAATTTTGAATTCTGAAAATTGTTTAATAACTTACACAAATTCGATGTTTTAGTCCTATTACCTGCTATTTTAGATTGCTCATATGATCATATGTTGACATGATTCTTATTTAATTGTGTCACGTTAACGTATGACTGGATGCATAACCTAAAGTAACAAATAAAAGGACTAGAATGTCAAATTTATGAAGATTAAAGAATAATTTCTAATATTAAAAATTTAATAGGAAAAAATTAAAAATAAAAAGATTTAAAAAATAGAAAGTATATTTTCCATATAAATATATCTTTACATATAAATGATCAAACAAAACCCTATGAAATTATCTCAATGAAGCAGGAATAGTTATAACTAAGCATGCGTGTAATATTTTGCCTGAGAAAGAAACAATGTAATGTTGATATGCTATCTAATTAAACTAATTTATTTTACTAATTCTATATTTTAAATGAAATATAAAGGTAACTCTTTTTTTCGGTAATTGTTAGTTATTAACAGTTAGAAGTTAGTTCATCAACTCTCCAAACACTCCAAGAATATCTTCAAGTCAACCTTATCTCCCTCCAAATTAATTCCCAGAGGAAATGAAATTCGAGTCACTCTCTCAAGTGAGGAGCCCGGTGGCTAGGTGAGTCCCACCTGGTTATAAAAATAACTAATAGACAAAAAATGCACACAATAAATTACTCATCAATTAATAACACTTTGTACTTAGTAGGTGCAAGTTATACAATTTATGCAATTTTGATCTAATATTGACCATATAAAATTTTTAAAATGTGAATCGATTCAATTCATATAAAATTTTGCATTGATTTTAAATAGTCAGTATAAAAAGATAACCAATTATTATAGTCATCCACACACATTTACATGTATTTGCTCTTACATATACTCCCTCCGTCCATGATATTTAGTCTATCTTAGTTGTGCACGGTAATTAAAAAAAAGTTGATTTTGATGTGTAAAAATGAGTGTATTAGTATAAAGAAGTGTTAATTATTAATAAAGTATTTGATGTAATGTGTAAAAGTGAATATGTGTATAAAAAATAAAAATAATAATTGAAAATTTTCCATTTTAGATAGGTAGACTATTTATTGCGAATGACTATTTAAGATAATGTGGACTAATTTTAGGGAGGGATTAATAACCCATTACAATAATGATTGAGAAATATCCAAATGAGGGGTGTATACTTTGATTAGATGGATATATATCCAAGTTGTGTAGGGTATCCAATCAGAGATCTGTTTCAAAAGTGGGGCCCCATTGTCAATAAATACATGTGGTCTCAAAGGTGTAAATGGGCCTAAATAAATTGTCTCTAATGAGTTGCAGCTTGTAGCCACATGACTTGCTCTTTCTCAAATGCACCAAAATCACTACTTTCACTTCCAATCATAATCAGTGACCCCTTTAGTTGGAGTGAGGATTATTCCCCCACATGATTCCTTTTCTTTTTTTTGTGAGAGATAACACTTGGGACTTTAGAGCATTTATTTCTAAATTATTATTATTATTATTATTATTATTATTATTATTATTATTATTCGGGATCAAATTCTAACCCCTACCAGTGATCTGCTAGCTAAGCGGTAGAGATGCACATTGGTCGATTTGGTTACCGAACCGAAGCGAATCGAATTAGGTATAAGAAACTGAAACTAAACTGAATTTATCTAAAATCAAATATAACCGAAAACTTTTTTTTGGTTCGATTTGGATAAAAAATTGAAATAAGATCAAATTTTTATACATGCTGTGAAATAACTGAATTTATTATACATGCGTGACTATGGTACTGATTTGAAAATTAAAACTAGGATTTCAACTTTTCACTATATTATAATATAATATAATATAATATATTATTTATTTATTTTACGCCCTCCGTCCCCCAAATTTTTTCTCCTTTGTGTGGGTATGAGTTTTTTTAAAATTGAGATAAATTAGATAAAGTAAAGATAATGTGGAATACATGTTGAGTCCACTGGAGAATTAAGTGATTGTGATAATAAAATAATATTTCAAAAGGAAAATGAGAATAAATTTGGGCGACAGACGAAAATGGAAAGTGAGAATAAATTTTAGGAATAGAAGGAGTATATTATTATATTTGTTAATATTTATTATATGTGGGTATATATATTATAATCAATTTGATTTGAATATCGGTTAACCAAAATTTATGCCTAAATAACTAAATTGAACCGAATATCGAATTTTAATAAATTTGCTAATTGAAATCGAACTATATTGGTAACCGAATTGAATTCATATTTCGATTTTATTTTTGGTTAATAATCAAATTATTCACACCCCTACTAAGCGGGCTACTAACGGCTCCGTAAAAATAATAAAAAAATTTAGGAGATGTTCTATGGGTTTTAAGTGACTTTTAAAAATAATTTTTGAAAATCAGTTATTTTTTACATATAGGAAATTTTAAAAATATGTGTTCTTTTTTAATTTTTTAGTAAGATATGTTTTAACCCACAAGTTAACTGGTTTGTGTAATTAAAAAAAAAGCCACTAAATATTTAAATCTAATTCCATTAATTTTATGGTTAAATGGATCAACCCACCTCTTTTTAACATGTCTAGCTTTTTATATTTATGACCTCTTTTTAACATATCAAGCTTTATATATATATATATATATATATATATAAATTCTTTTAGCATATCTACCTTTGTATATATATATTTGTGGTTTAGGTAGTTGTACTATTCCTACCAATGTCTAACTATGGTATAAATTATTAAGATCTACCCCTTTCCCACCAAACATGAGGCCAAGTTGGGAGATTGTTATGCTGTACTTGTTTGACCAATACTCATTAAGAGCAATGGTACAAAAATAGGAAATCGTATATAAGTGGTTTTCTGGCCGTCTAGCGTCTAGGCCTTGCTTTTCTTTAAAAAATAAAAATAAATAGATAAAAATGTAAATTTAAGCCCGCCTAGCAAAAAATACCTAAAATTTTGGGAGTGGATCGCCTAGCACTCAGGTCTAGCCCGAATTCTGAATCATTGATTAAGTGCTTGTTTTCAATATCTACTTTAAAAGTAGAAGCACTTCTTTAAAAAAAAAATCACTTATAACATATTTTTAACCACTTATTTAAATACTTAAAATCGATTTTCCTAAAGCAATATTTTTTTACTTTTGGCTTTTTCAAAGCATTTCTCACACTTTTCGAGAGACACTTTATCATCTACTTCTCATACTCCTTTTTCACTCTAATTTTTTTTTCAAACACATCTATTTATAATCACTTCTTAAAATCTCTTTATTTCAAAATAATTCATTTTACTGCTAAAATTACTTTTTTATTTCTTCTAATGCTTGCAAACAAGCACCAAGAGTTTAATTTATGGTTAAAATTTAATTTGAGAGACACTTTATCATCTACTTCTCATACTCCTGTTTCAATCTAATTTTTTTTTTCAAACACATCTATTTATAATCACTTCTTAAAATCTCTTTATTTCAAAATAATTCTTGTTTTTTATTTTACTGCTAAAATCACTTTTTTATTTCTTCTAATCCTTGCAAACAAGCACCAAGAGTTTAATTTATGGTTAAATTTAATTTGGTTTTATATTTAATATATATGAGATTATCACACGGTTTCTCATGGAACCTGGTAAAACTTAGACGATTTTTATATAAAATATTTTAAACAATTTGGGGCAGTTCAAAACATAGAGGATATTATCATTGTATTATTTGATATTGTTTTGTTTTATATTTTAATAATATAATTAGCACAGCATGCCAATATTGTTAGACATTTATATGTGCCAACAACATATCACACGGGATTAGACTAGAAATTTAAATTGACATACGCAATCTGCCCGTGACTATTATAAAATTTAATTAAAGTAGCCGCCTAAAAGTGTATCTTTTTTATTTATCGATAAATATTAGTAGTTAGTAGTTATTAGTTAGAAGTTAATTCACTCAAGTGAGGAGTTCGGTGGCCAGGTGAACTAACTCACCTGGTTAAAAGTATATCTTTTATTTATAAGATATTAACTCTTGAGTGAATTCTGTGTGGAGACTCTCATGAAATAAATATAAAATATGTTATTTATTAATTAAAAGATTATTATTTTTAAAAATATAAAATTTTAACCAAAATGACAATATATTTTTAAAAGTGAATATTCATTTTTCTAAAAAAATATTATCATATTTTGCAATAAATTTATAACCAAATTTTTTAAATAGTGATAATATTTTTGTTGATAGTGACTATCACTTTTTTTAAAAAAAATATTATCATATTTTATTATAATTTAATCATAATTTTTTTTTATCGAGCTTATTTCATGAGACGGTCTCACATAATTTTTTTGCTTAATTCTTATATAATTATTCACAAGTTTTAAATTGTCCAGAACTCTTCATCCACTTGTCATTCAATTTGGAGAAAGTCTATTAAATTAAGGGAGTAGTTAATTTAGAATAATACTCCATCCATCACAGTTGGGAATGGAAGAAATATAAAAAATACCGATATACAGTACTTACCGTATCAAAAATATCGAATTTATCAAAAAATTTATTATGATAACGATATATAAATATTGAAATTTCGATACACCACGATATTTAGGTATATCAACATATTTTTTGTATACAAAAAAATTTTCAGTATATAAAAATAGTTCGGTACATCACGGTATATCGAAAATATCAAAAAAATTTGTATACAAAAAATATCAAAGTTTTCGGTACACCGTTGTATGACAATGGTATGACTTTTTTCGGTATCAAAATTTTGGTATACCGAAATTTTCGGTAAGACAAAGATATGATATTTTTCTGGTATCAAAATACCGAAACGATACGACGAGAAAATTTTCGGTATGTCGTACCGTTCACCCTTGTCACAATTTTATTTTCCATTTGACTTTTCAATGCCTTTTTATGGTACAAAAATAATCACTATTTTCAAATATGTACAATATGCAAAAAAATAACTCTATTATTCAACCTTAATTTACACTATTATGCAAAAAATTTGTATCTATTTGAAAATAGTGCATTACTTTTGTATCAATCCGTGATTATTTCCTTTTTATTTGAGTTGATTTATAGTATTTAAATACTCCCTCCGCCCATTAAATATGCGCATTATTGTGTTTGCACAGATTTTAAGTAAAAATAAAAAAGTAAAGATATAATGAGTGTATTGCGGAGTCCACTTTCAAATAAAATAATTGATCGTGAAAGTGAAAATAAAGGTGATAGTTTTCATAAAAGGAAAGTGCATACTTTTTGTAGATGGACGAAAATGAAATAATGCATAAATTTAGTGGATAGAGGGAGTAGATAAAATAATATTTTTAATAAAGAATATTAATCAATTTAAGTGAATGAAACTATATAAATATATTTTTGTGTGCAATTATTAATGGAGTGATGTGTAATTTAGAGAATTGTGAATACACTTCGGTATTGCAATGAAATATGTGACTGATTTATATATTTGTGTTGATTGAATTTTTTGATAAAATTTAAAGATAAAAACTTCTATACACCCGGGTTCATGGTGAACCCGAGTGTTACCCGATCCGACCAAGCATAAATAGGTTATTTATATTAAAAAATTTAGTTCTACATCTGAAGCCTCCTCCATCATTGACACATCATTCCGGCAAATCAAATCTGGCTACACCACCCATACTCCACTTGGCTATGAAAATACAAAGTTGAATAGCTGAAGAAGATAGGGTAATCGGCGTGTTGACAGACCTGAATACATTTGCCGACCCAATTCTAGAAAAATAATAATATTTGTTGAAGATCATAAAATTCATTGCCCTAAGATTTTGAGCCGTTAAAAGTGACAACAATAATGAATAGGATGAAATTGAAAGTGAAGAGTATGTATTGCCGGTAAATAAAGGTTAAAAAAAAAAAAAGCAATGTACTGAAATAGAATGCTAAAGTGGGTGCGGAGCTGAAGTAATGAAGATATGCTTTTTTTTTTCTTCAGGTATCAAATTATCATGCACAATGACTATTACGGTCATGTATCATAAATATTTCTATAGTGTAACGAAGACTATCAGTGTCATGTCTTATGACAATCATAATAAAGAGTATCAATGTTATGTATTAAAGTCTATCACTGTCATGTACAATGACTATCACTATTATAAATTATGACTATCACTATAATTCAATAAAAACTAACATTATCATAACTATCATATATTCTGACTATTAATGCCATGTAGTAACACTATCACTGACATGCCTTGAAACTTTCACCGTCATGCAATAAAAAAACTCAACCGCTGACTAATCCCTACTCGCTCAACTTTGGCACAAAAAAAATTATGTGTTGTTTGTTTCTCTAATGGCAGGTCAACTCAATACTTCAAACTGAATTATATTGAATTAGAGTTCATAGTGAACTCAAGTTTACAAGAGACCCGCTTTAAATAAAATTTTAAAAACTATTTAGGGTCAATTTGGCACTTGACCAAGATAGACATATCATTGCCCACTAATGAGTGTTAGGTAACACTAGCCGAGACCCAAGAAATTAGTGAGGCACGCCCTTAAACAATGTTGGGCCATGGTGTACTATCACACCAAAATGGCAAGATTATAAATCTAATATCAACAATGATACTACCTTCGTCCCGGGTCTTTCTTCAAAAAGACCATGGCACACATATTAAGGAAAAATTGGAGTATGTGAGTGTGAAGTTAAATAATAAAATATAAAATGTATACTTTATTGACTTTTGTGAGTGTAAATTATTTTCTTTTAAAGGTGTAAAGAAAGAGTTGGGACGTCAAGAAATGGAAAAACAAGAAGAAAGAATTGGGATGGAGGGAGTATTTATTATTGACTAAAATGTCATTCTGATTTTCTCATTTTCTTTCTCATCTCTTCTCCCTCTTTCTTGGGTCGAATTGTGATACTAAACACTTGATAATTAATGGCCTCATATAATATGTAGACCTCATAAGATTATTAACTAATCTAGTCCTACTAATAATGGATGACACCAAACTACGCCTGATCGGTTGGATATAACCGACATTCACAAATTACAAAATATTATATTGAATAATATTATTTAATAATAGATGTTTCTTTTAATTAAATTAAAATTAAAATAATTCTCTAAACTAACATAATAATAGTACGTACTATTCTAAATTACTTGCTGAGTTGAGTCCTGCACTTTACAGGATCTAATATTAACAAAATCCTCTCACAAAAATTAATTGTCGGAATTTTATAGGGCCCGACTATATGCCCCTCCAAATTTACGAGATACACCTACATATATTATTAAATATCTATTTTTATATAAAAATTGAATTAAATATATATTAATTTTAATACATTCATAAAATATAATTGTTAAATACATATTTATCTTAATTTACCGTCCTTTTCCATTAATTCATTATTCGACGTTACAAAATGAAGAAAAAAGAATATTGGTAGAGACTGTAAAATTGTTGCAGAAACTTAGAAATTGATCTGCAGGGTTTGGAAAAACTATTGCGCGGTTGAAAAACAGGAAAAGATAAGAAGATGGAGTTGATGCAATGAAAGAGTAAATTAAAATAATTTTTTATAAAAAAATAGCAAACTGGGTGTATCTTATAATATTGGAGTGGTATATAGTCGAAACCATTTTTATATTGTTTTTGTTTATAGAAAAATATAATTATATCTCAAGCCCATAATATATCTTAGCCACGGCCCAAATTTTGAACTGAACTAAGGCCCAAAAAGGACTCGTGCCATTTAACCTCTCCTGTCATACACCTCAGATCCGGAGGCTGCATCTTGGGGACAAACTTCTTTTTCTTTTCCATTTTTCCTAAATATGAAAAAATAAAGACAAAAACTTGTATACACCCGGGTTCACGGTGAACTCAGGTTCTCAATTATCACTGTCATGTGTATATGCTATCACTGTTATATATATTTACTACCACTGTTATGCATATACATTATCACTGTTGAAAAATTAAGTATATTTTTATAACAGTGATAGTGATTACACATGACAGTGATACGAATTCATGTGAACTCGAGTTCACAAGAGACCTACTAAAAAATAAAAGCTATTATTCACAATAGTTAAAGATTTAGTCTAATAATGTAGGTTTGAAAAAGAAAAAAAAATCCAAACGACCAATTGCATTCCCTTTGGATTAAATAAATAGAAACGAGACGTCTCCTAGATGTTATTTAATGTAAAAGGAGTGTGGCATGAATTTTATTTATGACTTAATTACATATTAAATCACCAATTTTGAAAATTTGTAATTTTTTTTTTCTCAATTAGTCATGTCCCCTACAATAAAAAAAAGTTTTATATGTATTATCACACTCGGTACATGTATGGACTTAATTATCATGTTTAATCTATTTTCTTTTTCATATATCATGTTTAATATTAATTAGCATACATTATGTGACTATTAACTAATTAAAAAATGTTGGATATTGTTGTGCTCGGTTCCTACCTCAGTACCTTGTCACCTGGCACACGGTTAGCTGGTAGACTGAGAAAAAAAAGACATGTGTGGAAAAAGATTGAAAATGAACATGGAGTGAGAAGCAGACTCAAGATAAAATTGCACAGAGGACAAGTAGCAGAAAGATCATTGACATTAGTCAGCCCAATAACCGTGGGCAGGACCCTGGCCGACAAGCGGGAAGAAGAAGCGCAATTTCTACCCAGACTCAGCCTAGGTATGGCAGAGGATCAATATAAAAGAAGGAAAATATCTCTAAAAAAGAAGAGATGAAACAATTTCATTTAGCTATATAGAAAATTAAGTATAATAAGATCAACTAGAGTATCTATCGGCATGGGGCAATTGTATACATGGCTCTAGCACATCCGTGAATAGGTTATGACATAAGTCAGATAGTCTGGTCAACATTAAATGCATACATTTAAAGTTGGCTAGACAAAGGGAGTGTGAACTATAAATAGTTCCTCAAATGGAGCATTGTACGTTTGGTAAGTTATAGATACACACGTTGAATATGCAAAGTTTGAGTAGTTGAGAGCATTTAAGGGAATTAATTCTAGTCTTTTATTATTTCGATTGTTGTTTGATCAACTTCACATAGCCACGTAGATTTCACCACCAAATCGGCCATCAACAAATATAATAATAATATTTCATGTGTCTTCCCATGTCATATAGACTTGTTAACAAGTCCAAGATATATAGTAATATTTCATGTACTCATATCATATATAGACATGTTAATAAGTCCAAGATATCGTGCTACTCATGTATGTTTGAACTAAGTAGCACATATCATGCAGTTATACTATGTGTTAATGTGTGTTACCTGAGTTTATTTATCATTTCTTGTATTGACTTATAAAATTATTGACTTATAAAATAAGTTCATGCATTACGCTATAGTCTGTAACTTTTTGTCAAATTCTTGAGTGATAAAATTTTCAACTTATCATATTAACTAAATCTTTTATTAAAATGTGATGATCAATTAAAATATACATGATTTGATTAATTTTAATACAATCTCAAAATGTATGTGCATAAAGAAATAATTCAACATTTTAAAATCTACTTGAAAATGAGGGTTTAAACTTACACCGAACAAGTTTGACCAAGAGTATTAAAAATTCAATACGAGTATAAAAAAATTATGGTCAGTGATATCATACTATTGTTGATAAATATCTCTAATAATTATTTTTTTACTATCCATATTATTCATGTTTCATGCAAAAATTCCAATATTATAACATGTTAAATTTAAAATATGAAGCCTTAGAAAACCCCATTTAAAGTATCTGTTAAAAAAATTAAATAAATGAAATAATTTTATATCTACCCTACAAGTTTAAATTTTTAGATGAGATAAAATTCTTATATATCAGAGTTTAGGCTAATGAAAATATTAGAAAAACTCAATAAATAAATTAATTTCATACCTTTTTATAGTGTCATAATATTATTAATAAATATCTCTAATAATTAATTTTTTAATACTATCCATATTATTCATGTTTCGTGCAAAAGATCCAATATTATAACAAGTTAAATTTAAACTATGAAGCCTTGGAAAAAACCATTTAAAGTATTTGATAGAAAAATTAAATAAATAAATGGATTCCACATCTTAACTGCAAGTTTAAATTATTAGATGAGACTAAATTCTTTTATGGTATTAGAACTTAGACTTGTTAAAGTGTTAAAATAATTAATTAAATAAATTAATAGAAAAACAAAACAAAGAGACACACTTTTCCCTTAAATTACAAAAAGATAATTGTGCAAAAATTATAAAAAATGCATACAAAAAAACCAAGGTTGTAGAAGTCGAAAATCGGTAATCGGACGCTTTTTGGCCGCCTAGGCGGGCGCCTAATTTTTTTTAATTTTTTTTTAAAAAATAAAAAAATAAAATTTTGGCCGCGCCTAGAACTGTCTAGGGCCGCCTAGACCCGAAAACATGTAGAAAGATCGATTTTGCAGAAATCGGGTCGGCAAGGGGCCACCTAAACCGATTTTTACATCACTGCAAAAACACACTCAAAATGAATATGCAAATATTATAAAAAATACACACTTACCCCTTTTTATAATAAAACAAAAAAAAGTACCCCTTTTTATAACTCTCCTAAATTAATTCATCTTTCTGTAATTTCCAACTTACTCGACTACTCCACCGACAGCATACCCTAAACCATATTGTTAGGGCATAATCTGAAATCGATGATTTTCACGTTATTCATGTCTACACTTCACGGTCGAATTTGATGATCTGTCTTTCTTTTCCTAAAAGGGAAACCCCATTAATTTTTTTATTAATTAATTTTTGGTTAAAGGTGGAAACACCAAATTTTCACATGATTCAAGTGTCCAATTTTCCTACTCTTTGGCTTTTGATGTTTTACTGACAAATTAGTCTTGTATGCACCAGTTACACAGGGCAACTCAAGTTCATTTTTTAAAAGTTACACAAAGTACTACTAAAAGGTTACACATGTTATTACTGAAAAATGTATCTTTCATAGTGTAACTTTTCAGTAATAAATTGTTTAACTTTTTAAAAATGAACTTGAATTGCACCGTGTAACTGGTGCACATGAGACTCACTCTTTACTAATACTGTTGTAATTGCATCTTAGTCCATGCTTTTTCCTTTTCTTTGGTGGGGAATTGAAAGTCTACTTTGCCCACTAAAGGTTGTTTAGACATTTCAAGCTTTAGGACAATATACTTTTCAATTGATCAATCAATATGATATATTAAAATATTAATATCTTATCCTAAGTTACTAGAGTTTAATATGTTAATCTAGATATGAAGCTAAATATATCAAATTACATAAATTTTAATGCATTTATATATTTTCATAAATCCAAGGTTTAGCACTCCCACAAAAATTCTTGATTGAACTATCAATCAAAGAATGAATTCGGATCCCCTCCTATACAGGAGGAACCTGTGTAGGAAGGGAACCGTCGAATCACACACCTGAGAGGGGATCTCAATCCATCAAAGAACTAATCAATACTACTCCTAATAGTGTAGATAGGGTTAGTCCTTGAAGATCCAAACCCACCCTTCTCTTCGATATGAAACAAAACGGATCAACCTATTCTGAATTCAGACAAAAAAACTCATTCTTAACTAAACCTAAAAATTGAAATAATAATATACTTTATCCGCCCCAATTTCATTTTCTAAGTCTACTATTTGCTACCTTAAACTAAATCAGGTTCAATTCATAAATGTGAATTAATATGTATAAAATAATAGCATTAGATATAAATACACTAATATATGAAAGATATAATTGTGTTATTTATGAAAATATCGACTAAGAGGAATTACTTTTTCGTAAAGTAACAATTGAGTATGGAATAAAGGTTCAATTGAAAAATAATATATAGTATTAAAAATATATTGATGAATTTATTTTCACTTTTGATATGAATTGAATCCTGTTTCAATATGATATGGTCTAAAAATACTTTTAACGTTAAATTTGGGAAGTTTTAAATGTACGTGATATACAGTGTACTCACTCAACGATTAAATTATTTATACTAAAAAAGTTTACGTTAATTACATGAAAAGTATTGATTGATTGCACTGAAAATTTTATATTAAAAATCTATAACATTATTAAACTTTTCCGTATGATCAAACTATACTTTTTAGTGTAATCAGCACAAACATTTTAGGGCTTGTTTGCAAATACAGTTGACAACTTATAATCATTTTTTTATTTGAAAAGTTGGGTCTCACCAACTTTGAGGAAAAACAATTTTACACTTTTTAAATGAATTTGCAAACAAGCCCTTAGTGTAAATAGTCTCAACTATTGTGAGTGCACCGTGCACTAGGAGCACAAAAAGCTTAGGGTACGTTTGTTTTGGGATTAAGGGGGTCGTGGGAAGTCATGACTTTGAAATCCTGAGATGTGAAAATCTTGATAAATAGTAAAAGTGTGTGTTTGTTTTGGGATTTTAGTAGGGTAGGATGTTACTTTATGTCAAATCAAAGTGTGATAATGATTGATTTTATAGGTATAATAATAGGTATAATAGATATTTTATAAGTGTTGTGTTGGAAAGAGTAATAATAGGTTTAATAGGTATTTTTAGGTGTGGATTGAGTTTGGAATGTGAAATCCGGATGTTACATCCCAAACTCGTATAGAGACGTGATCGCAAAATCCTACGTCTATCCGTACTAGTCCCAAAACAAACATACCCTTACTGATTATAGTTATTTATGCTATGTATACTAATAAGCATCAATATCATATATGTCAAATATAACACAAATTTTTTTATCAAGATGTACTTACTAATATCTTTAGTTATATTCACTCTACACTTTGGTATCAGTAATTATATTATGGTATCAGAGAGTACATTGTGTGATATAAATTTCATAATATGTACCAGTTTCACATGAATACTACTCCAAATCCAAATATACTCCCTCCGCCGACTAATAAATTTCAAATAATTTTTTTGAAGCGTTCTACAATAAATTTCACTCCCATAAATGGAAATAAAATATTCACAATAATGATTTTATTTCAAAATATTCTTCAATCATTGGTTTAAAAATTCAATAAAATATTTTTTCTAAAAAAAAATGTCCTGCATGTGTATTAAATAGGAGCTTAAGGGAGTATTAAAAAATTAATAATTGGAAAGGATCATAATAGGACAAGGAGAACAAGGGAGTATTAAAAAATTAATAATTGGAAAGGATCATAATAGGACAAGGAGAACTTACACATAGGGTAGAAATAGACCAGACTAATCAGCAGGGCTTACGACTCAACCTACTAAAAGTCTAACTCGTTTAATAAATGAGCAAAGCTCAACTTTTTTTAAAAGTGTATTTACTATAATAGCCAAACATGAGCCTTTCTACGTTTAAAAGCCCAACACATCAATCTATTTAATTATCTTAATAAATATATGAATACATATTATATAATACATAAAAATGTAGTATATATACAATATAATATAATACATAGTACATAATATAATAAATATTCAATTATTTATATAATATTATTATTAAATATAAATTAAAACATTATTTGATGGATTTGTTATTGTTTACTTATTTTGATAATTTTAAAATTTAAAGAGGTAATTGCTATGATTCAATTATAATACAAATTACTGAAAATAATTAGTATACCTAACTAATCAAAACAACAAAGCAAGCTCTAAAAAAACATATGACAGAATGACAAATGCCAGGTAGCAGATCAGACTCAGGCTCATAAATTAAATATTAGGCCCAAGTCGTCCAACAAGAAGTCTAGCTCAGCTCGGCCTACTTTCACCCCTACTGGGACGAGACAGAACTACCCACATTGCACGGGACTAAATGGATCATATTCGGGATGAGTCAATTTATCATCCCTCCATGCTGCTCGCAACATAATTAAAACCACTATTCATTTTACGCGTATGGGTATGTATTGCACGTGAATGAACATTTTATACATTTGAGTATAGCATCGACCGAAGCCACACAAGTAAACAATTTCAAAGTTGGACATCACATGTGGACAGGACAGCTATTTTTCAATTCTACACTAATAATGTAATGCTGGTGAATGAACATTTCACCCAAAAGTCATGTTATTTCACTTGAAAAGACCATCTCCCACTATTACTTATTTCTCTCTCACTTGGATTTTTTCTTATATATTAACTGAGCCTCATATGTTAATCTTTCCATGAAGCTCCTTAAAAAAAAGGAAAAGAAAAAGAGGACTAATAGTTGAAAATTTTAGCAAATTCTTACCATATATCTTGTTCCAATTCTAACAGCATGCCAAGCGTTGCTCTATACGTCTCGATTTCCATCGTGGCCTTTGTCGTCTCGAAGATCATCATGGCAATCCTCTGCTACCGTGGCTGGAAGAGAAAGAAAATGCTCATTCAAGACAGTTTTAAGGGTGAGTAAGTCTCTTGTTTCGTCGTATTTAATTTAAAAAACACGGGGTTCTTACCATGTCGTAAAACACAGGTGGGAGACTGGTGATGTTTAGATCAGCAAGAATCAAATCTTTGAAGACAAATGTGTTCTTGAAGAAGACGATGAAACTAAGCAACAAAGACATCATTGGAGCTGGGGGGTTTGGGACAGTTTACAAATTGATAATCGATGATTGCATACCGTTTGCTGTTAAAAGACTGTATCAGTTAGGCGGGAATCAGGACCGTGGCTTTTGTAGAGAGTTAGAGGCCATGGGGGATATCAAGCACCGTAATATAGTGACCCTTTATGGATACTACACTGCTCCTCAGTATAATCTCCTCATCTACGAGCTCATGCCTAATGGTAGTTTAGACGCGCTTCTTCATGGTAAGTGATTGAATCTAGCTACAAAATCAGAGCAACATGTTAGAAAGAAATCGAGGGGGCGCTTGGTTCAAAATTCTTCAGTAGTAATGGTAATGAGTATAAGGTAATTGTGGAGGTTAACAAGAATAAAAGATGATCAAAATTTATCTTCATCATACTTCGTCCGGGTAATGAGACTCGAAATAAGTTAATCATTGCCCTGTAATCATTTCACTATTATTCAACCAACAGTTTTTTTTTTTTGTCCCCACTTACTTCAAGATTAGAACAGAACATGTGATTCACTCTTTAATGATTCTTATTACCATTCTAAGCAAATTTTTTAACCAAGCTCCCCCGGACATAACATTATGTTGAATATGTAAATGGATGATTTCGTTAAAGACTATGGACTTACACTAGGGTGTGATGCAGGAAAGTCGATGAACAAGGCAATTCTTGATTGGCCTTCAACATATAAAATAGCAGTAGGAGCAGCAAGGGGGATATCTTACCTTCATCATGATTGCATTCCTCACATAATACACAGGGATATCAAGTCAAGCAACATTCTTCTGGACAATAATCTGGAGGCGCGGGTTTCTGATTTTGGACTTGCTACCTTGATGGAACCAGATAAAACTCATGTGTCGACAATGGTTGCTGGAACTTTTGGATACTTGGCTCCTGGTATGCTTTTCAGACACAATATAAAGATGTTCTTGAAATGATCTAATGATGTCTTGATCTCCTGCAGAGTATTTTGATACAGGAAAAGCAACAGCAAAAGGAGACGTCTATAGCTTTGGAGTCGTATTACTGGAGCTTCTTACAGGGAAAAGGCCAACAGATGAAGCATTTGTTGAGGAGGGAACTAAGCTTGTGACCTGGGTAAAAATTTCAACTCACATATGTTTCATTAAAGTTCTCTATGGTGGATCTATGCAGTTAATGAAGTAGATTGACATTTTCTTCAACATGTGTTTCGTCTAAGAACAACACTATCAACATAATGCAATCTGAATATTTCGACCTGTATTTCCCTGATATGATTCTACTTTATGTTTAATTGAACTATTAAAGCAATCATACGGTCAACCATTGTAGAGTCAACTGCTGTCTTACAGCCATTTCACATCTCTCTCCGTCTCTCTCTCTCTCTCTCTTGGGTTCTCCAGATACTAATTAGGTTGGGTCTCAAACTGTTGCAGGTGAAGTCAGTTGTCCAGGAAAAGAGAGAAGAGTATGTACTGGACAGCAGATTGGCTGATTGTCCTAAAGACGAAATTCACAGTGTATTTAGTATAGCACTGATGTGTCTTGAGGCAGAGCCTTCTAGAAGACCGACTATGATGGAAGTTCAGAAGATGCTAGAGCAGATAAAACCAGAAGAATTCAAATCAGTAACTTGATAGCTTCAAATATTTAACAGACGGGAAAAATGAGCAACAAAATGTTTGTAAGAATATAACTAGCTTTAGATCTTAATGAGCAACAGAAAATTCCCAAAGTCTTCAACTACTTGAGTACTGCAGCCAAGCCACTAGAAGCTGAAGATTTCAAGGATGGGGAAACTGGACTACCTCCAAAAAACACATCAAACAGAGCATAAGTAACATTTGATGATTCAATTGTAGCATCAATAGAAGAAGGAATCCCACCAGGGGATACACAAACCTGCAAATTTATGAATTTCAAATGTAAAAAGGGCAAATGAAATACTATCAAGAAAACCCATAAAAGAGACAATTGCAAAAAGTCATGACATTTTAACCTTTTTTTTATTACAACATATATTTATAAAATTCGCAATTGAATACATGACCTTTTAAATTGTTGTAATTTTATCACATGACTATTTTCCAGCAAGCCCTACTGACATGAATACATGATAGTGTATACAATTGAGAAAAAAAAAAAAAAAAAGGAGAGAGATTGTGATTAAATTTAAACAACAAAAGGTCGTAAATTTATTAGCAATTTTTTCAAAGATTTTGTGATTGCCGCATCAGCATAATTTGCTGGAAAATAGTCATATGATATAATTGTCAAATCTAAAAAATTTGTGCATCAAATTGCAAATTTTAAAACACATGCTGTAATTGAAAACACATGAAAAAGTCGTGAATTTTTATGCCATGAACACCCCCCCCCCCACCCCACCCACAAAAAAAAAGGGGGGGACTTATGTGAAATAGTATTAGTGTAATAATATACTCACAAACATTTTTGTTGTGTCCAACCAAGTCAAGAATATGGAAGTTCCTTTTTTAAGGGACCGCTCTTGAAAGATGCTACGAAATGTTGAAAGTGCAGATTTATCAACTGTAGTTGGTGAGGTAATTCTTGGAGAGATTGCCTCATCCAAGGCATCCCAGAATGTTTTACCATCAACATCTCTCACTAGAATGATGTGTACTGATTTCTCCAGAGGAGCTGCATTTCATAAAATAGCAATATTCATAATCATTCTCCTCATTGATAGTTGTTAAGTTTAAGACAATTACCCTGAAAAATTGCGTCAAATAATGATGAATCCTTTTGTAAATCTGCAGATGAACGTCCTTTCCAGGCATCCAACTTACTGAAGATGGATGGATTCAGATAAAATCCTGCAGCATAGACTTTAACCCCAATAATTGCAAATACTTTTTCCCTGTATCCTAAAGATATTACAAAAGTGCAAAGGTTAATATAGCCTCTCAAGAATCAAAACTAAGATGACCAGAACTAAGACGTATTCAGCAATAAGATAGATATTTAGATAGATTGTACATCAACTGACCAGTTCCGAGTAATGACAATGAGGATGAACAACCGGGAAGACTTAGTGAAGTTTGAAATTTCACATTCGTCTGAGGTTCTTCTGCATATTCTGAACTTGCAACTGAAAATCATTATGTGAATACCATTAGGCATTGTATAGCACCGTTAAAAAAATCATAATGGAACTATATGGAAGATGCAGTTCACTCATTTTTCAGTATCCTTTGTTAATGTAGGGTAACAGGGTTTATCTCCAGTATCTTTTATTTACCTATAAGCATACTCATGTAGTACATTGAGATATCAGTTAACGCACTTATTCATAACTAAGGTTTAGAACTTGAAGAGTTTGCCATTAACTGAAGATGAGATGTAAATTAACTCTACATGCTACTTATTTTTTAATCAATACAAGAGTTATTCCTTAGCTGAAGCTAGCAATCAGGTTAACTGAGATTACACTTCAGTAACAACCAATTGCATCACATGCTTCCCATGCTATGCCAAAACCTCCTGAAGAACAGAAAATACTAAAGATATGTGTCATTCTCATAATTGTAAACCAAAAGGCCAACCTACAGGAAATATTTCCTCACCGAAACATAAAATTCGGAAGTTCAAGGACCGTAATGCCATAGTTTTATTGGAAGCATTGAAAATGATAGTCCTGATAACAGCAACCAAAAATCCAAAACCTACTTGTTCTGTCCACCTCTCTCTTCTACCTCTGGTTTATACACTCAAGTTGCAACCTCTGAATGGTCAATTTAGAACGTCTTCCTTTAATATCTTCAAAACTTCGGCTTTTTCATCTTTCTATCCCTACCTATATCCAGCTATCATTTCCGAGACATCTGGTTTAGATAACTGAATTCTAGGCCTCCAAAGGTATCCTTGTAACTAGCTTGTTTGGATAACACCATACTTTAATTTCACAACTCATACAGAAATCATTGGCTACAACCTCATTTTTACCCATGATATCCTTTTCTGTCTTGTAAGCATTATCCTAATTTTTGTTTCTTCACTTTAAGCCTTTTCTTCTTTACTGAAGCATTTTAAACATGTTATCAAAAACGTTAGAGTAAAGTGCTCAGAAATTCAACTCCATAACTTTGATAAGCTAAAAGGATCAAGAAAATCAAATATATCATCAAGCAAAAACACAAACACTTGGTGGACAATGAAGTAACTATCTACAAATTACCCACAGCTGATGAATGAAAATTCCATAGTCAAACAGTAATTGAACCAGAAACTTCTCAGAAAACAGTTGAGCGAGAGCATTTCACCTGGAGAAGCAGCAGCAGCTTTTGGAGATAGATGGCTGCGAAACCTTGCATTCCGCTTGATGTAGACATGAGAAGGAAATGTGGAAGACAGAGAGATAGATTTGTTGCTTGTAGCCTCTGAAAATGAGTAGATTATGGAGTTTGCATCAGGGCATTTGGGCTTGGTGAGTGATGAATGTGGAAGAAGTGTGGACATTGCTACCGTCGAAGAAGCCATTTTCTGAGCTTCTGTTATGCCGTTTTTTTTTTCTCTCTCTCTTTTCTCTTTTTTCCTTTTTTTTTTTTTTGAAAGGGTGTGTGAGTGTGATGGCGTTTTCAACCACTATTTGTAAATACCAAAAAAATCATTTAAAAAAAATTATATGAAATTGTTTTGACATGATACCAATATAGATATGTCATTTATTAATTAAAAGAATATAATTTTTAAAAATGATATATTTCTTTAAAAAAATGATGATCATTTTTATTATTTTTTATTAAAATTTTATATTTTTAAAAAATAGTACTTCCTCTGTTCCACCGTATGTTGCTTATTTATTTTTTATTTTTTTGAAAATTACTATTCACTTCTTTATTATTATTTTTATATTATTTCCATTACGTTTTCACTTTTTTTTTTATCACATTACTTATATTTTTTTATTTTTTCTATCACATTATTTATACTTTTTTCTTTTATCTTAATCTGTATGTCCAAAAGGAACAAACAACTTATATCGAGACGTAGGAAGTACCTTTTTATTATTAAATGCATAATCTCACTTCATGAGACATTTCATACCATACTTACTCATTAAATAAGTTTCACTATGTCATATTAATAAAAAAGAATCAATATTTAGTTATTTACAAATCTAACATGAATTCGGTTAATTGGGTTCAGTCAATATTAATTAAAAAAAAAATTGAATTAATCAACTCAAATGAATATTTCGATTTTCTTTTCAATTAGTAGTTGAAAAAACAAATTAATTAAATAGCCAAATAATATTTTCTTCATCCTAAACCTATCACATTTATTTTATACGAATGTCTTACTATTACTTTCACATTTCTAAAATTAAAATTATTAAAATTCACAAAAATTAATAAAATATATTTATTTTATTCTATTATTTAACTCCAACTCACTTTTTTTTTCATTAAGAAAAATCACCTTCTACGATAAAAGTAAGAGAGTGTCTTTGGGGTAACAAGATGTATTTTTCGAACCTATTAAGGGTTCATTTGGTTCAATGGACAAGATAAATAACTCAAGATAGGTTAGGTAAAATTATAATCTAAAAATTGTTATTTGTGAGTTAAATAGTATAATTGGATTAATGGATTAAGATAATTAGTAATTATACTATTTAACTCATAGATAATAATCCATTATTAATCCAAATACTATTTAACTCATAGATAAATATATTATTTAACTCATAGATAATAATATAATTTATTATTTGAACCTTAATAACACTATTAATAATCTTAATCCATTAAAGGTATGCTTGGTTTAGGGGACTAAATAGTCAATCCCTCAAATACAGGACTATTTCGGCGAAAACATGCATGTTTTGGCCGGAATAGTCCTGTGTTTGGGGGATTGACTATTTAGTCCCCTAAACCAAACATACCCTAATAGTATAATTGGATTAATGGATTAAGATCCAAATATACTATTTAACTCATAGATAATAATCTAGAGATTATTAATGGATTAATAATGTTATAAAAATTAATAACACTATTAATATACTCATAGATAATAATCTCTAGATTATAATCTTGTCTAATCTATTTTGAGTTATTTATCTTATCCATTGAACCAAATGAACTCTAAGATAATTTTATTTTGCATGTTTGGATTGTAAGATTAATAATAAAAAAATATACAATTGACAATTTTACCCTCTATATCATAAACAAAAATAAAGTGAATTATCTCCTTTCCAATATAAGAGGAGTATTTTGGTAAAGATGAACACAATGATTTATTATCATACCTATTCCTTAAGATAATATTATCTTCCATTCATAAGATAATTGAATTTTAATTTTAGACTTTTTATTAATCGTGGGCTTTTATCTATCAAACCAAACATCAAATTAGACAAGATAATTTAATTTAATTTATCTTAGTTTATCTAACTAACTAAATGAGGCCTAAACTTATAAATTGAAATCATAATGTAAAAAATATGATATCAATAAATATAAATAATTATATGAATAAATATAACTTGTGATATAAATTTCACACTATTTAATTTCATAAATTTTTTTGTTTTCATTTTCTCAATCGTTTTACACGAAGCAATAGTTCCTTAAATTATTTTTTTGTAACAATTGGGCCCTTTACCTAAGACTAATTTTCCCATGGGTTTGACCATTTCACTGTTCGGCTTCTATCCCACTCTTTTTGGGCCTTTTAATCCATGAATACAATTAGTATAGGCCCGAACTATATATTCCATACTTATTAGAAATATTTACTCTTTTAATGAATTCAAAATACTCCATCCGTCTCACTATAAGTTACTCATTTTGGCAATTTCGTCCGTCCCATTATATGTTGCTCATTTGATTTTTTAACTTTTTTGGAAATTACTATTCATTTCTTTATTATTATTTTCAATATTTTTTATAATATTCTCATTACTTTTTCACTTTTCTTCATAACATCACTTATCACTTATACTTTTTCACTTTTACTTAAATTCGTGTGCCAAAAAACAACGAGCAACTTATACCGCTACGGAGGGATATATTTTTTTATTAAAATTTTGACTAAATTTCAAAAAAAAATTGACGATAGAAAGTTTTTGAGATTTTGCTGAATAAATATTCAATATTTTTTTCAAAATATTAACTAAATTTCGACAAAAGAATCAAAGATAGAGTTGGTACATTTGGGATGCACATATCTAACAATGTTGGAGGTGTATATAGTTTGACTCTAATATATTCATCAATAAATTGTAAGTGGTGGCTAAATATATAATTATTTTTTACTCATAAATCTTTTTAACTTAGTAAGTTTTATATGAAAATAGTTAACGATAAATTTTTCATAAAATTATTTAAAATTATCAAATATTTGGTCAAGTGAATTAAAATATTCATTTGGAATATCAAAATTTGGAATCAATAAAATCTATAAAAATTATAACATAATATCATTGACTCATATTTTTTATACATCTGATGAGATTTTTAATACTCGCCCATTATACCATTTTCACACAAAATTCTACCTAAAACTCAAGTCACATATATTTTCATTGACAGAACATGATTGTTTCAAATAAATCTAGGATACTTGAAAAGGAAATTCAAATAAATCTAGGATACTTGAAAAGGAAATCGGTATTACATTGTACCAAACGTACTATTTTTAATTTAGGGATTAGTTTGGTCGATTGTGTTACTATGTTAAACGATTGATGCATATTTTTTTTATTTGAGTAGGTTGTAAGTTGTAAATATGGTTTCTTTAATTGGGCTTTTCTACGGTCAGGAAGGGGTTTCGCCCTTCCTGACGTCAGTAAACCAATGAAATGTCGACAAATAATATTACATCGCCCTGGGCGATATAGTTTCGCCCAAAGCAAAAAAAATTATTTTAATAAATAAAATATAAAAAATTACTGATATATCCTTTTATAATTTAAAAAATTAAATAATTTATTCTTAATTTAAAAAATTATAAAATTCTTTTTAAATATATTTTATATCAAAAACAATTTTTTTAAAATTAAATTAAAATTACTTTCTTCAAATATTCATCCAAAAATCCATTCTTCATGAACCCTTTACAATTTCATGAACCCTAATTCCCAAATCCATTCCATCCATCCTAAAGTCAAAACCCCTGCCACTTTTCTTCTCAAATACTCCATTCCTATATCAAAAACCTCTTTTACTTCCTCAGATTTAAACCCTTTCAAATTCCCATTATCAAGAAAAGATGCCAACCCAAATTTCTCCAAATCTGCTTTACCAGATCACTCAGTCGATCCAATCGTCGCCGCCCACGTGGCATTCCGCCATTCTGAGCAACGTTTTGATCTTTCTCGTCGGCTCTCCGCTTCTCGTGACTGGTCTTTTCTCTCGATTCATGGTATTGGGGGCGAGGCATTTGCTCGTCTTTGGGAGCTTGGATTTGGAGTGCGATTGAAATGCAAGGGTTCAAATCTGTTGCTGGAAATGAAGTGAGCAGAGTGAAAGAGTGTCGTTTTTCCTATAGAGGATTAGATTGCCCTTATGTAGTCCATTTGCTGTTCTTTTAAAGGTAGCATTTCTTGCTTCTGCATTGGGGCCAAGAGTATCTGCTGCCTGTGCCCATGAGTCCTTGGCTTCATTATCTAAGGAGAGTGAAAAGGAAGGGACTCCTGGTGGGATCACAAGTTCTAATAAAATGTATAGCGTAGCTTTTATGACCTTTAGATTTCTATTGTTAACTTATCTGAGTTGCATCTCTGAAGGTCCTTGGAACCAGAATGATGCTGAAGGTGCTGGTTTATCTGCTGAAAAAGTGCTAGCTGCTACAGCCATGAAGTCAAAGCTTTTTGCTGATCATGAAGAACGTGAAATCCAGCGGTTGTCTGCTAATATCATAAATCATCAGGTATTATCCATGTTGTCGACGCTTGAATGGAGTTTCTGGCAAATGTTATGTTTGGGGTATGTTCGTTTTGGGCTATAGGAGGATTAGGGAATCGTAGAATAGTAAGAAGGTGAATTTGACTTTTGTGTATGTTTGGTTAATAAGATGTAGGGTAGGATTGAGAAAATTATAATGAAAAAGTAAGTTATAGTGGGATTATTATATTTATGTATAATAGAAGTGTGTGTGGTAAAAAGAAAAGTATGAGAGAATGTAAGAGAGTGCATGTATTATAGGTTAAGATTATGGTAGATTTTGAATCTAGCTTTACTTTTGCTTATCAAGAAACAAATATTAAATACCCTTATAATCTTACTTTTGCATAGTCCTGAGTTGATGACACCTGTCAACAGCTAATACTGAAGTAATGTAGTGTGTTAGAAACCACAAGTAGGGGCTTAGAATCACCTATTTTTATCAAAAAAAGGTTAGGTCTATCAGATTCTTGAAAAAAGTAATTCTGCTCTATTTAGATGTGTTTGAAAACACCCTCGTAGTTGACTGCTTTATCATCTTATATTTTATTGGTGAAAAAGGTTGCCTTCTTTTATAATCTGAGATACATGAATTGAAATTCTGTCTGCAATTGTAAGCAGTTTGTTGTACTGTTGGTCATATTGGATATTTAAGGTAGTGCAGGTACCATGGCTGCCAGTTTGTAAGCTGCTTCTGCCATAATAGTGTTCACTGGTTTATGCTAGTTTTTGCATCAGAACTTCGATATGCACTAAAGTCATGTCACTTATATTTGTGTTTATATGTTTCTTCTTCCTTAAGATTCAGGAGTATGAATAGGATAGGAAAAAAAATGTTATATATTCTAATATTATATTTTGTAGCTTCATGCATAATCTGACTAAGTAATGTGATAAGCTTTGAAGATAAACCTAAACCACGGTCTATTACGAGGTTGATTACACTCATCTGACTGCATTAAGTGGATACACAAACTTCATTTACTTCATGGCAAAAACTTGCTTGAGACAATCTCAGCATACGACCAGTATCACATTTCAATGGAAAAGTGGTCACTTTTTAAGGTAAAGTGTAAAAAAATTACCTTTAAGGGTAACATACTCTTTTTTTAAAAAGAAAAGAAATTGATATTCTTTACTTTTAAAAGTGATAACATTTGTACTGAAAAGTGATGTGTGTTAAACAATAGGACTGTCTTGCACAAGATTTGCTCTTCGTAATCATGCGATCACTTAATGCTGAGGACCTTTTATCCCAGAGTAGCCACTAACCTGATGGTGCTATTCTGACATACTTTTAACCATTCTTTCAGTTGAAGCGACTGGAGCTAAAACTGAAGCAGTTCGCAGAAATTGAGACCTTGCTTATGAGAGAATGTGAGCAGATGGAAAGGACAAGCCAGAGGTTTGCCGCTGAGAGGGGCCTTATGATGCCGGCGCAATTTGGGCCCACTGGAGGCCCTCGACCAACAGGCCTACCTGGTGTTGCTAACGCTGTTGTAAATAATGCTTCCGGAAATAGCAGGCCGCAAATTCCGGGGTCCCAACAGCCTTTCATTTCTGGATATGGAAACAACCAACCGATGCATCCACACATGTCATTGATGCAGCAGCAGTAACAGGGGATGTATGGACTCGGTCCTAGGCTTCCCTTTTCGGCTATACACCCATCCACATCAGCCTCTAATGCTATGTACAATCAGACATCAAATTCTCAGTCTTCTCTCAGTCATCCAATGCTCAGACCAGTATCTGGGACTAAATCTGGTTTAGGTTAATCAAAGCAGAATTCAATCGATTTCTTGAGCTTTGGTGTAGCAGCTTACATGAGCAGTGGAAGACGAAGATGTGATGATGTTTCCTTGAATGTTTTATTTTGAGATGCAGCTTGGAGGTGCAGACCTAACTTCCTCTACCAAGAAATGGATCTTCAACTGCGTGGTTGGTCGCTTAAAGATGGTTATGTTCGACGATGAATTTCCGCAACTATATGACCATTACTAATCAGATGAGAAAAACAAGGATTTTAGGAATGTACTATTGAGCTGTACAGATTATGAAAAATGGAGGATACCCGGAATCTCAATGAAATTGTTGTGATGGTTTTTATATATGTTCTCTAATCTCACTCTTTGCATCTTTGTGTTGTTTCTGTAAGCAAAGTTGAGCACATTGTTGACTTTAAACTTTTATCCAAGATTACGTATTAGTATTGCAAAATACAGACTTTGCTAATCAGCCAATTAAGCCTTTGATTGAGCTTATCAGAACAAATTGTTTTAGATTTTCGGCTTGAGATTGACACGATTTTAATTTTTAAACATGGAGTTGATGTACAACATTCTTAAAACTATTACATGCTTGTAAGCCTCGGGCATATAAGAATGTCAACGGAACGGGTCAATCTCCATCGTCGTGCCCACTGAACGGGTCATGGTTCGAGTCACCATTAATCCGACAAAAAAAAATATATATATATAAAGGACTTCAGGCAGCTCAACACATGAACAAAGACCAGGGATAAAAAATGATTTAATTTCTTCTTAATCTTCACATGTTTCAACAATATTCAAACTACTTCACATATTTCAACAATATTCAAACTAAATTCTGAGAACATCTCACCTATTAATGGGTACAAGAAAAAATATGCATCCAGATAAGCATACGTATATTTTACTTTTCAATTTTCTTTTTATTCTTCAACTTTTCCTGAGAGTGCTCCATGGATCCAGTAGAGGCAATGCCACTGTTTCCTCTTCCAGAATCTTGGGCCGAATGACCGCTCGATCTCCTCTGATCTTCCACACATTTGACTTTGAATGATCCTTCATTCCAGGATTGGTGCTCTTTGTTCTGCTAATTGGTGTTGAATAACCACTCATTCCTTGAGAGTTTTTAGGTCTGATGCTACGAGTAGGCGTAGCTGAGAAACGACCAGACATAGTCGAGGTAACAATGGAAGATCGCTGAGAGTGGCCAAACTCAGGGTTATTGCGTTTTAGCAGTTCACTAGGATCTGGATAATGAATCAGAGAAACAAGTCTAGAGATCTTCCCAGCTGCTATCATGACAACAGTAATATCAGACTTATTTACCCCTGAACTTTCCACAACAACATGATATTGTTGCAGATTTCACTCAGTATAACATGTCCACAGATCACATTATCAATTGAAAATCAAATCCTAAAAGAAGTACCAATTTTTGTCTCTGATGATGACGAGGATAAGATTACTAAAGCCACGTTATATGATTTTCCTGCAATAGAGAGTCGACACTCAAACAGTGAACAAACAAACGTGTGAGAGCTCAAGCAAAATTACGAGATAAATAAGAGAACTCTATATCAGTTACACTCGCCATTTCTGTTAAGACAACTATGAAAACAATCTTATGTTGTGCTTTGACAGCATAACTGCAGATACAAGATCTAGACCTTATCCCCTATCGTCTTCAATCGTTAGGCAACATATCCGATGAACGATCTACTTAAGGAAAACGTCAAGGGTTCGTCTCATCATACAGGAAAATTGGGAGCATACTGAAGGCATATGGATTGGAACACGTACTTGAAAGATTAATTAGATACCCTAACTGATTTGCATAGATTATAGAGCCCCGAAACTTCAGAACTGATGAAATTATTGGTAACACTATTGTAAGGCTATTACATCCAATTAAGCATGTTTATAAATATGAGCTCTATATTTGCCAGCCTATGTGTGATGTCTTCAAAGTTCAAAGACTCTACTAAAGAGTAAAGACACAAAGCAATATAAATAGTTTGCATTACCTGGACGCACAGCTTGTTTGTGGGGATATAGCAAACAGTTCTGCATGTTTCAACTGTAACTGATCATATATCATCTACTCACGAATAAATTCCACCTTGCATGATTGATACCAAAAAATGGCATATCATATTGATCAGCTAAATTCAGTGCTGAGCGAATTTGAAAGTAGAATTTAAGCTCCCCACGATTTCAACAACTATGCTCCTTTGTCAGACTCTTAATAACAAAGGCATGTAAATGAACCCATATCAGTCGAGAATTTTTTTCTTTAATAAAAAAGAGATATAAGTGAAAAGAAGAGAGCAAATTATTAGACGACACTCACTTGACTCTGATAGAAGTATATAAGAACAAACAATGAGACCCCAAACACCAAGTCTGACCAGATGTTGGCAAATGCTTTTCGGTTCTCTAATCTATATTCTTCTCGCAGCTCTAATCTGTCAACACAACAATGATCTGAAATTGAAGCAATTAGCATGACAATTGATAGCAGTAAGTTCTACAGAATTGTAAAACTCCGTTTCGTCTGGAGATCAGGCATTTCATTGATCACTTTCGATCCCTTATCTCATCAACTCCAAGTTAACTAGACTGTGAGCTCCAAAATCAAACAAGAATCAACCCAAGTACACCACTAGTCCGAACGCAACACAACTCCAAAACATAACCAACCATTTCGGCATGGCACTATGAAATAGTCCTGAAAGGTGTAGAGTATATATACATAGTTATTGAAAAAGGAATTCTTCGACAAATATGAAAACTGGCGAATTTGAGCAGAAAGAACAACGCACCGTGTCCAAACTTAATACAAATTAGGAGTTCGACAATGCAGATGGCCAGGGAAAGCCAACAAAATGTTCCCACTTTTTTCACGGGTTTTCTGCAAAGAGAAAATGGAAGGTGAGCATAAAAGAACAGCATATGGCCACTCAATCAGAAAGGAAAATGGTATACCTATATTGTAGGTAGGAATTGTATTCGCGAATTGCTGGTATTGCGATAAGCCACCACAAAACCAACCTATATATGATGAGGGGGTTTCGAGGAGGAATCCAAAGATAAAACTTCAGAAAGAACGTATTGAGTTCCACAGTCAAGAAAACAATGCAAAGGCTGAGAACTTGAATAAATCTGAAAGGACCAAGAAATGGATGCCATTCATCTTTATCCCATCTGGCAGGTGGAAACTGACCCAGTGTTCTTTTGACCTGAAAAGTTAAAAAGGATAGATGTTAAGTTAATTTTCCAGATCAAAACCAGAAACTGCACGGAGTATGGTATAATAAGTAAGCATCTCTAACATTACATCCTTGGATTTGGCCAACAAGAAAAAGTCCAGCTTAAGTTCAGTATAGTAAAACTTAAGAGCCCTTTCTGGTAAAATGTATTGATCCCAGACTCAACTTGAATTGGAAAGTATTTTCAACAAGACATTAATATATTCTTATGTTTGTATTAAAATAACTCGTGACAGAATCATGCTCAACCACACCATGCTAGAATATACATGAATTAAAGTATATATAGACTTTGCCAATCAAACATGCATGACCAAAGTAGAATCTTTTTCTTTTTTTGTCAACACCTAAGCCAGCTATTTTATTATGCTAAATCTGGTGTGGCTGGGAGGTTGCAACCACTACTTAATAGTAATAATCACTTTAAGAATCCAAAAACTGTGAGCGGACTTTTTTTTTTTAAAGAAAGTGATTTGGGCCCCTCACTTGAGTATGCAAACAGTCTAACTTGTCAGTCTAAAGCTATATGAGGGCATAGATGAAACACAAAGAATCTGAAGGACAACATTTTTCTCAACATATATATTACATGGAATTTAAAGATTAGTCCTGTCACAGTAATTTGGAAAATTCCCAACATTGCAGCAAATTAAAGAAAATGGAACAAACTTCACAAGATATATGATGTACAACTAATCTGTGTAAAAACAACCTATATATGATGGAACAAACTTCACAAGAAAATGGAATAACCTATATATGATGTACAACTAATCTGTGTAAAAACAATGGTGCCTGTTGAAAAGCGTTCCATAAGTTTACACATTACCAATTATCACACAAAAGATCACACTCCTTTCTCCAATCAAAATTATAGGACCCCCTAAATTCTAAGAAATTAACCATTTAGTTAAAAATAGTTGAAAATTGGGATGCATAAATTCATGTGATGAAATGATTACCTGTTGCAGAGACAACGCTGGAGAGGGATCATTAAGCTCAGCCTTCCATTCTCTAAGCATATGATGAACTTGCTCTTCGAAATTATTATTTATAATATTAATAAGACTTCTAATTTAGGGTTGAATTTGTACTTTTTTCCAGGTGGGAACAATTAAGGCACAAATCCATTTTCATCTCTCTCAATACGATGCAAACTCATTTCTCCTCTCCACATCGCTCAATGATTGCACAACATCGGAGCTATGAAAGCAACAATCAGCGTGAAAGGCACAAATGGCATATCTCTGTTTCTGCCCAAAGGTCGTGAAAGGCACAAATCGTAGAGGTGCCATTCATGGAGCTGTGAGAGGCACAAGTCGACGATGCATTCTAGTATTCGTAGAATCGTAGAGGTGCCATTCATGGAGGATTAAGACTTCCACGGACGACTCTTGAGTATAATTGAGAGTGAATTTTGAAATTAGATAAAATGTGGGGATTAGGGTTTCTCTAATGGTGTAAAAATTAATTTTGCAAATATAAATTTTAATTTGATTAAATTATATTAAGATATAATAATATTTTAATTAAAAGGATAATTTGGTAATTTTAATTTAATTTAATTTAATAATATTAATTAATTTTTTTAACAGTGCGATCGCCTTATGCATAGTGCAATCGCCCTAGTGCAAAGGGCAATCTCTTCAAAATAATATTGTACGTTGGATCATGAATCCAACGGTATTTAGAGGGTTTACTGATGTCAGGAAGGGCGAAGCCTTCCTGACCATAGAAGAACCCTCTTTAATTACGTGTTTATATATTCTCTACTTTTTCTCTATTTTTCATTTTTCTCTCACATTTTATATAATTCGTGATTTCAAATATATATATTTTTATATTTTTTTAAAATTCATTCATTTTCAAATTTGTGTTTCGAAATGGAACCGAATTTAATTAAGCTAAGAAAAGATAATCTAAGAAAGCGCAATATTCTGAGTTCTAGTGAGAATGTCAAGTGTGTTTTCTGTAACGAAGTGGAAGAGACTACTAGACATGTCTTTTTTTGTTGCAAGATCTCATATAAAATTTGGATGGAAGTGACCAAGTAGTTTAACATATTTACAGTGCTACATAATTCTCCGATCCAAAATTTGGTGACACATCTTTCTATCATAAAAGGGAAGAAAGGTAAGAGATTTGCAACAAGCATTTGGTTAGGTGTTGCTTGGGTATTGTGGAAATAGAGAAATTACATAATCTTCAGCAATGGTGTTTTGTTGCTGGGAAAATTTTGGAAGAATAAAAGTACGGATATGGGGTTGGTTCTTTGTTAAAGTTCACGGTGTTAATCGTTTTAGTTGGAATGACTGGTTACATAATTCGAGAATGGTTTTAGGAACGTGATGCCTTTTGTATTCTTGTAATATTGTATTTTTTTTTGTACTTTTGATGCCAATTTTATAAAGAGTTTTTACCGGTAAAAAAAAATTAAGCCCGGTATGAATTTTCATCGCTAGAACCACGTGGGTTTTTTTTTTGTTTTTTTAATCATTTTAATTGTAAGCAGTTGGCCTACTCATTGAGGCGGCTGAGTTCACTTTATTTATTTATTTATTTTTCTTTATATATTTCAATTATAATGAAAAGTAGTAGATCTTGTTATAACACGCAAGTACAAATATTAATTAATTTCAACTTGAATTATTGAAATATTTGTAAATAGGTCATAAAAGCTCTCGATGTTTGACATTATACGTATTATATTTAATAAAAGTATACACATAATTCAATTGAAGTGTTAAGTTGCATAATTTCCATTTGTATATACATCACACACAACATGCAGATGGAAAACATTAGCGCAAAATATTTCAATAGGTTAACGATTACAATTTGGTGCATATTTTTATTAGATGCTGGCCTCATTTGGTTCGTTAGATAAGTTAAGATAAATTAAATTATCTTATTTAATTTGATACTTGGTTTGATAGACAAAATCTCAAGCCTAATAAAAAGTTCAAAACTAAAATTCAATTATCTTATGAATGAAAGATAATATTATCTTAGGGAAGAAGTATGATAATAATTCATTGTGTTTATCTTTACTAAAATACACCTCTTATATTGGAAAAGAGAACCATAATTCACTTTATTTTTGTTTATAATATAGAGGGTAAATTGTCAATTGTATACTTTTTTATTATTAATTTTACAATCCAAACATTCAAAATAAAATTATCTTACATTACTAATTATCTTAATCCATCAATCCAAATATACTATTTAACTCACAAATAACAATCTCTAGATTATAATCTTGTCTAATCTATTTTAAATTATTTATCTTGTCCATTAAACCAAATGAGCCCTCATATTATAGTTTGTATTTAATGAAATACAATAAGTGAATTTTTTTGTAGAATTTTTTTATACATTTAATAAAATATGAGAGAATTTTTACTATACTCAAAATTTATTTATACATTCAATAAAATAAAAAAGAATTATGTATACTCCATATGTTCATAAAATACATGTTCACTTTCAATTTGCACTTATATTCGGAAAAAAATAATAAAGTATTTATAAAGTAAATAATGTAGACAAACTAAAGATAATTGATGAGTTCATTTATAAATAAAGTAAATAGTGTGAACATGTAATTAAGTGATTGGTTAGAGGATAATAATTAATAAAGTAATTATTTTTATAAAAAAAAGTGCATATTTTTTATGGACGAACAAAAAAGTAATAAAATGTATTTTTATCAAACATCGGAGTTAATATATCATTTAAGTAGGTTTATATGAAAATTGTTAATGATAAATTTATTTTGGATCATTTTTAAACCATCAAATATTTGTTCACATTTATCAAAATATTCACCAGGAATATCAAAAGTTAGGGTCAAAAAAATTTATAACAATTATAACATAATATCATTGATATGATATTTTTGATACCTCTTATAATTTTTTTTATATATTCCTAATAAAATGTTTGATACTTTAAAACTGGTCCATAATAAATTTATCATAAAATTTACCTAGATTATTCATGCGTGCAGCCGACCTAATATTTGGGCAGTATTATACAAAGAAAGTTGATAATCGGTTTATCCTTTAGCCAAGTTTATGTAAAACTATCAAATTTTGTATATAAAGAAATTGATAATTTACATTATTTATTAATGAAGTCAAGAATTGAACTAATTTTCTGTCTTTCAGCTAATATCGCTTTTCATTAACGAAAATGATTGAATTCTTTAATTAGTAACAAATTATTGCTTAAAAAATATTTAAAAATCGAAAAAGACAATGAGTATCATCCAACATTGATTTCAAAAGAATATTTTATTTTTTTTATTTATTTAAATATATATGTGCGTGACGATACATGCATGGGATGACAATTTACATGCTTCCCTTATTTTATACTATATAATTTGATACGGAGAATATAATTTCCTTATTATAATAAATAAATAAATAAATAATGATATATTGGGAGGGTAATAACAAAATATTATTACAATTTCTTGTTTTCTTCTCCAACACAGTTAGAATGAAGTTATAATTAGGTGGCCAATTAAAATATCAAATTTATCCTTATTGCATTTTCACTGCACACACGTAGGAATATGGAGGAATTCAATAATTCGTTTAAAGAAAAAATATATCACAATTCAAGAAAAAAAATAACAAAAATGTGTTATTTCAATATATAAAATAATTCTATATATATAATTAAGTGTCTATTTTGAAATTTTACAAAACAACTTCTTAGAATAGATTTTTTCCAAGAGATGCTAGAGATAGTTTTTTAAAAAAACTATTCTAAAAGTTATTTTAATTGTTTCAAAACAGACACTAAGGGTTTGTTTTGAAACTCTATAAAACTGCTTCTGAATTTTTTTTTTCAAAAGTAGTGAGAGGGAGCTTTTAAAAAAATAATTTTAAAAGCTGTTTTAAGAGTTCTAAAACAGGCACTAAGGGCATGTTTTCAAACTCTATTAAAAGTGTAGAATCACTTCTAATTTGAATAAGTTGGGTCTTATCAATTTTTAAAAAAAATAATAATAATTCTACACCTCTAAATGAGATTGAAAACACGCCCTAAAGAGTATTCAAGGCCATATCCTCTACGCCCCTAAATCTTTCCTGACCCAATACTTTATTAAAATTTATATAAATAAAATTAATTTTATAATTTTTTGTTAGTTTGAATTTTTAGCTGGAGCAATTTTTATTTTTTTTAATAATATGGCACAGAGATGGTAATAAAAAAAAAAATCTAACATACTGCATCGTTGCCCAAACCACCCCTCTTAAAGCGCCACTTCTTATTATGCAACATTAATAAATTTTATCCATATGGTTTTTGAAAATATGAAGGTATATTCAAGCTCTTGGTTAGCTGTACAGATAGTTATGGAGGATCAATAGTATTTGAATCATGTAAAGTCGTTATTTAATAGAGACAACTTCATTGATATCACTATACTAATTATTTAATAGAGACAATTCTATTGAGATCAGTATACTAATTTTTAACTATCAGTAATTAATATTTACTGATAAAAAAAAAAACTTGGGCGGGTGTTAATTAGCTTGAATGGCTCAACTGTACTGAAGTTTATATCTAGCTATACAAATTCAGTTGAGTTAGAAAAAAATTATCCTATTTTTTTTGTATTGTTTAAAAAAAATTAGTTGTTTTTATCAAAATACACTTCTTCCGTTAATGAAAACTATGCTCATTTAGATGGACTTTTTTTTTTTTTATAGAAGAAGATAGATAAAATAAGAATATTATGGAATATTATTGAGGTGTGTGAGTGAAAGTTAATTGTATGTGTGTACTTAAACGATAGTTAGAGGTGATAATAAATGGTTGTTTTAGTAAAGAGAATGTACATACTTTCGATGAATAAACAAATAAGGCAAATAGACATACTTTCGTTTAAAGGAAAAAAAATAATTTAGTGGTAGTATTGCATCATAAAAACTGTTGGATCCTAAATAATCAATACTAATGATTGACAAATTTGATGTAGGTGGATTTAGGACAACACAATAAATTAGTGTAATTGGTGTTTAATGCGAATAAATACTTGAAGAAAGCAATAAATATGTATTAAATGAAAAACACCAAGAATTGTCTACTCTTTTTGTAAGACTTGAACTTGGAGTTTTTGTGACGATTTATTAAGGCCAATGGAGACTCTATTTATAGTTTTTTTTTTTTAAAGATAAAGATGAATCATATATTCTCGGAAGGCAATTCGAGAAAGAATACAAACGAAGGACAATTTGGGGTATTTAACACTAGCTATAACCTAGAATTTTATCTTGGTATTAAATCTAAGATTTGGGGTATTTAACACCACAATTTGGGGCATTAAATATCACGATTTAGAGTACTAACTATCCTGAATGGATGATGTACCCGGCAGCGGACCTCGACAATGGTTGTGGTTCAAATTGAATATTCTTTGAATTCTCCTCCATAAAAAGAATTTTTGTACTAAATAGGTATGATTTACATGTATCATTCTTACTGCAAATTGATCATATTTTCTAATCTATTAGAATCTTATTTGATTTTGATCCCTCGAGCTGGCCTGGACCTCGTGTCTAGGGGTGTAAATGAGTCGAGTCGAGCCGAGTAGTGCTGAGCTCGAACTCAACTCGATAGCAATACTCGAAGCTCGAAACTCGACTCGAACTCGATCGAGCTTGATTTTTTTAGCTCGAGCTCGACTCGGCTAAGAACTCGATAAACTCGAGTTGGGCTCGACTAGACTCGATAATTTTATTATTTTAATAAAATAAAATATTAAATATATTTTAGCTCTTTTTTTGTCTAAAATTCAAGCTCGACTCGGCTCGACTCGAGCTCGACAACTTTTTTTATATATAAAAAATTAATAGAAAAATATTAAAGATTGTGCAAGCTCGATTAGGCTCGTGAGCCTCTGGAGCTGATTATTTATAAACTCGAACTTGACTCAATTAGGTTCGAGTCAATTTCGATTTTTTTACGAGTCGAGCACGAGTAGATTGCGAGTTGACTTGACTCATTTACACCCTTACTCGTGACCCTTCTTTTGTCGTGAGAAAATTTGGTCTCGACTTTGGTGATTTGAAGCAAGGCTGTGGGACTTCGGTCTGTTAGTGGCCCCGACATCGGCATCCGAGGTGAGGCCAAAGAGTGGCCACTCTAGCTTCGATTTTGCCAAGTCGGGGTGGGGTCCATGAAGTGATCACTGGGGCCTTGGTGACTGGATTCGAGGTCCGAATAATTACTCCAATTATTCTGGTCACAATAAAAATAATAAAAATTATTTTAAGTCGCACTATAATACCAATGACATATTTGTTGATAGAATTTACTAATCGTGTTTGTTATGTGGCTATTATGATGCGTATTAATCCTATCAAACAATAACCACAGATTTCACAAACTCAAATAACTCAACATGAATGGGGGAGGTGCGTCTGTGCAGTGCTCAAGAAATCAAATCACATAAAAATATACTCCCCCAAACTTTGAGTTTGCTAAGCAAATCTAAGTTTGAGCCTGGGGTGTCCATCTGAGACTCAAATCAAAACAGAATAACTCAACCCTAACAGACACATTCCCACAAATCAAGAGAGTACACAAATCCAACAACTAGAACAACAAGAACAAAGCATGTGCGCCTGTGCAGTGTAGGCATAATAGTAAAAATGATCACTCCCCCACACTTAGAGATTGCTAAGCAATTCTAAGTTTGGGTTCGTGGTACCTCAATCTGCACCAAATTACTTCTCTTCAAATCAGCACAAAAACTTTTTCTTGTTCCCTTTTGCACGCAACCATCCAAGACCTACAAAGCAAACACTCGGAGAGAACAGGGATTAACAAACTAATACATCAAAAGAAAAAAAAATCCTACGAAAATAAACAAAAGCAAGAAAATGGGTTGCCTCCCATTAAGCGCTATTTTTAATGTCCTATGCCGGACAATACCTCATACGCTCATCGAAATGGCCAAGGATAATGGTCCTCCTTGCCATTGTATCTCAATCGTTTGGCCTCGAAGTCAATAATGCTTAAACCATGTGTATACCAACCTCCCTTTGTCTCACCTCCAAGTTTGCTACTCACCTTCATCTCAACCCATTCTTCTCCTTTACTCTCAAGGGCTCCCATGATTATTTTTAATTCCACTTTCTCATCAAACCTGTAACGAGGCAAAATATAATCAATCGAAATAATATCAAGTGAAGTAGAAAAAGATAACAGTTCATGATTTCTCATTTCGCTCTCAGATTGTTCTTCTATTTTCACTTGACTTTCTTCCTTAGTTTCGCTCGTGTCCATCAAAGGACATTCCTCTACATCTTCTTTGACTAGTGGAAGGACATCTTCAACCACTTCGCTTGGGCCCTCTTTTTCCTCTCCATCTAAATCATTCTCATCCTGAAAACTGTTCATTTGCTCCAACTGAATCACTAAGGTCTTTGCTTTGGAATTTGTGTTCTTCAATCCTTCATTTAATCTCTCTTGAGCTTCCTCAATTTTCTCCATTTTCTTAAAAAGTAAAGCAAGCATCTCGTCGGTTGTTGCTTTCCCTTCGCTATTTGGAGATTGTGATTCCGGCTCAACCCCTGGAGGAGGTTGCATAACAGCTTCTGGATTTGAGTAGGAATTGGGATAAGCATCAGAATATGGATTTGGGTCTGGATCTGGATCTGGATATGGATAAGAGTATGGATCAGAATATGGGTACATATTAGAGTAGGGATCGGAATAGGGATACGAGTATGGATAGGAGTATTGTTGTGGAGGAGGTTGGTTGTATTGAGGTGGTGGATAGTAGGGTTCTTGAGGTGGATATGGATAATACTGCTGGCAAGGTGGTGGGTAATATGGATTAGGAGGTTCGTGGTACTCGGGCTGATATGGATCAGGAAGATTTGTGTATGGTAGAGAAGAATCTGGGTTAGGGTTTCCCTTATTCTCCATGAACATCATCGCCATTCTCCTAAAACTCTTGCTTTCTTCTACCACCCGAGCTAATCTATCATGATCATCCATAAAGTTTGATCGAGGAGGATCCGAGTATTGGTGAGACGGATAATCCATAAAATCTACGTCATATCCTTTCATCCTTTCCAATGAAGCTCACTCCTGCAGAACAATCAACAAATCCAACAAGTTAAAAGGAATTAAAATAACTCAAACAAACAAAACATAAAATTAAACTATCTATGTTGCTTCCCCGGCAACGGCGCCAAAAACTTGACTAGCGATTTGTGTTCGCACACAAATGCACTTTTCTACAAGTGTATAGGATCGTGTAGTGGTAAGCTGACCAAGTTATAAATATCGAATCCACGGGAAGCAATGAGACAAGTCTAATCCTAAGTATTATGTGTGAGTCTTGAAATCAAATAAACAAGAATGAAAATGCAGGATTTGGGTTTCTATCTACTTACAAAATGAAGCAAAAATAAAATAAAGCAAGAATTCTAAACTAATAATCTAAACTAAATCGTGCACGCTTCCGGTGAATTCCACCCAAAGCAGAAAGACTAAATCATAACTAATAAATGAACATGATTAATTGAGACAAAAGACATCATTGAAGACATTATAAACTAAAAATGAGACTAGGATTACTTAAACTAATTAAGACAAAAGGCATATTAAATTTCAAAACAAGGAGTAAACTATTCAAAATCATGTAAACAATATCAATGTGAAACGATTGAGAAAAAGACTACTAAAAAGGAATTGAATAAAAATACTTAAATAAAACTAAACTGAACTTCAAATTGAAATTAAACCAGGGCAATCAGAATCACTAGAAATCCTAAAACACGAATTAAAATAATAAAACCAAAGTAATGTTTTCTCTCCAAAGATGTGTTGCGAAAATCTATTGTACGTCAAAAAATCAATTCTCAGAACCACTGCCTAATCGCGTAAAAACCTACTGCCCTAAACTAAACTACTGCCCTAGTGGCGAGATGCCCCATCTGAATACGTATGAAACCCCTTAAGTAATCTAAGACAGCAAATGGGCCTTTCTAAATGGCAACCTGGGCTCAATAATTAAAATAAGTAGGCTTTCAATTAAATAAAAGCCCAAAACAATTTCTTTTCAAACCTTCTACTCAGCATCATCTTCTTCGATCGGACGGTGGGCGTGGAGTCGGTTACAGCTGTCGTCTTCTTCCAGTCGGCGGCGAAGCAGTGGTTGCGACGGAGAATTCGCGGTGCAATGGTGTGAATCGGCGAACGTGGGTCTTCGAACGGAGATAGAATGCGACGTTTTCCAGACCAGCGATGGGCAGATTGACATCGGCTGTTGGGCAGACAGGCGGTTACGGCGGCGGTTTGCGGGCGGTGTACGGCGAAGACGGCAGTTGAGTAGCAGTGGCAGCGTGAGGACCGGAGTCGATTTCAGCAACGGGATGGAATGGCGTCGCTGTGTGCGACTGTGGTGAGGGCGGCAGAAATGGCGGTTGTTATCGGTGTGGAAGTCCGATGCCGATTCCTTCTTCAGACGTCAATGGTGGTGAGACTTCTAGGCGTGTGTTTTCGGTGCAGGGCATGAGTGGTATGCTGATTCATGGTGTTGAACAGTGGATGAATTGGCAGTGGCTTGGTGTAGATTAAGTTCCAACAGCTGTAATGTGTGAGATATGGGACCCGCAGCTGAGCTGTCAACATTGCAAATGAGAGTAGTGATATTCCAATTAAGTCAAAATAACAATTTAATCAATTGTCTCAAGAATTCATTTCAAATTTCTCTAATATTTCCACAATGTTAATATTTTGAGAATCAAGCACAATTAATCAAATTAAGTTCCTAAATGCATTTAAAATTCTAGAAATTCATCTCAAAATTGGCACAAATTGATGCAAATATGACCCTAATCAGCCAACCCTGACGAGGTTCTCCATGTTGGCCAACCCTGACGAGGTTCTCCATGTTGGCCAACCCTGGCGAGGTTCTCCATGTTGGCCAACCCTGGCGAGGTTCTCCATGTTGGCCAACCCTGGCGAGATTCTCCATGTTGGCCAACCCTAACGAGGTTCTCCACGTTGGCCAACCCTGACGAGGTTGGCCAACCCTGACGAGGTTCTCCATGTTGGCCAACCCTGATGAGGTTGGCCAACCCTAACGAGGTTGACCAACCCTGGCGAGGTTCTTCATGTTGGCCAACCCTGACGAGGTTCTTCATGTTGGCCAACCCTGATGAGGTTCTTCATGTTGGCCAACCCTGACGAGGTTCTCCATGTTGGCCAATCCTGACGAGGTTGGCCAACTCTGACGAGCTTCTTCATGTTGGCCAACCTTGACGAGGTTGGCCAATCCTGACGAGGTTGGCCAACCCTGACGAGCTTTTCTATGTTGGCCAACTCTGACGAGGTTGGTCAACCCTGACGAGCTTCTCCATGTTGGCCAACTCTGACGTGGTTGGCCAACCCTGACGAGCTTCTCCATGTTGGCCAACCCTGACGAGGTTGGTCAACCCCGATGAGCTTCTCCATGTTGGCCAACTTCTCAGTCTTGGTTATTTATCCTTGTAATCCTTCGTTAGTAGTTTACTTTAGTTCGCCTATCAACATTTGCCCCCCAGCTCGTTCACATCATGATACTTCTAATGTGTGGGCAAGCTGATTTGCCCCTGTGGGTGAGAGCTCGAGTGTAGGCGAACTCCCAACTTTGCTGTTCTAATTTGACTTCTATTCGTTTTTCGCACGTTATTATCTTTAAGTAGCTTGTATTTTTTTATTATGGGTACGCAATTGTTCGTCTTATACCACTTAGGGAAGCGAATCGTTCATCTTACGCCGCTTTGGGCAGCGAATCGTACTTGTTTATTTGACACTTATTTGTTCGTCTTACGCCGCTTGGGACCGCGAATTGCTCGTCTTACGCCGCTTAGGGCAGCGAGTTGTGCTTGATTGTTCACTTGGGCGATCGGGTTTTAAAAACCTTGCCTTAGACGTTTTTAAATCGTCTGTTGTGAACTTTTTCTTATCTTTGGGCTGTGGGCGCTTGATGATCCTTTAAGAAGGACACCTTCGCTAACCTGGGCACTTTAGCCTTTGCCTTGAGCTTTAGATAATAACGTTTTGGGACTTGAGTCCTTGCGGATTCCGAGCTTGAACAATATAACGTCTTTACGAAGAGTGGGCCAGTAGTATCCCTGTCTGATCGTCTTGTATGTCAAAGCTTGCCCCCCAGCGTGACTCCTACAGATTCCTTGGTGGATTTCTTCTAACACTTCGAACCCTTGCTCTTCAGATAAGCATCTGAGTAGGGGTAGAGAGAATCCACGTTTGTATAGTTGGTCATCCACCAACGTGTATCTGACTGCTTGCTTTACTAGCCGACTAGCTTCCATATCTTCAAAAAAAAAAAAAAAATTGATCGGAGTGCGCCAATCATCGCCTTCTTCCTGTCCCCCACTCGAAGTCTGATTTACTTTGTAATCGGACGTCGAGGGGTCCTTCAACTTGGTGATGACTACCTCCGTTAGTTCTGCTTCGTCATTGGCTCATAACCCACTCAAGGTTCGAGGTTATTACTTCCTTCATCAACGTTGGCGGGTTCATGTGTTTTCTTCGTCTCTTGAGGGATCAGGTTGGATGGTCCTTCGTCAATTTTCATCGGCACCGGTTCTTCAACTTGGACTGGTACATCTGCTTGGATGACCTCAATCCTCCCCGGTTGGTTGTCCACCTCCATCAACTCAGTTTCAACTGAGACGACATCTAGGATGTTCGGCTCATCTGCTGAGGGGTGTCTTTCGTCTTCAAGCGTGTGTACCTGCGGTTTTTTTTTTTTTTAGCTCAGCTTCCATCTTCTAGGCCTCCGGCTGGTCTCATTCGAGGTCCTCAACGTCTGTTGTTTGGGCCATGTCGGACCTCATCTTCTTCTTCGTCATCTGAGTCCTCATTCCCCCTTTCCTGCCTGGTTCTCTTCGCTGGGGGGCCCTCTTCACAAACTCGGCCAGCTTACCATCCTCATAAAATTTCTAGAGTTGCTTGAGTAGGTCCCAACACTCACTAGTGAAGTGTCCGATGGACTGATGGTAAGCACAGAATTTGTTGGGGTTCATCTTGGCACGGTCTTACTGAATTTGCCTCGGTTCACTTAGCATTGCTCTGTCTTTGACAGCTGCAAATACATGATCAACGGAGACAGTCAGCACTTGGTTCAGGTTTTCTTTGAATTCATCCCCGTCTCTGAATGCCTTCGAATTTCTGGGGCCTTGTAAATGCCCCCGGACTTCATTCTGGTGCCACCGACCTCCTTCAGTAATGCCTCCTGCATAGCGACGTACACCTCTGCTTTGTGTCGGAACTCTGCGTAGGTGTTTGGGCAAGACAGCTGCATTTTTTTCCAGAGCTCGGTCCCCTTCTTCAAACCAGCCATCACCACCACGATCTTGGTGTCCTCGCTCACCGGCTCGTCTTCCAGCAGTATTTTGTCGAACCTTTCCAGGTACTGCTGGTCCGTTTCATTCTCTTCTTGATGAATGTTGACTAGTCGGTGTTTCTGGGTCAAGTAGGACCCGTACCCGGAGAAGTGGGTCAAGAACTCCTGGGTGAGTTGGCCGAATGATTGGATTGACCCCGGGGCAAGTGATGAGAACCAGCGGTGAGCGCGGTCCCCAAGGGTCAACAGGAAGTTCTGGCACTGAGTGGAATCGGTGGCACCCAGCAAAATCATGAAGTCTACATATTTGGCCAGGTGGACCTTCGGGTCAGATTCGCCCTCGTATGCTGACATCACCTGGAACTGGACTTTCTTTTGGACCGGTGCTCGGAGGATGACGGGTGCCAATGGAGACGTGGGTAGAGTGGTGGCGTCAGGTCCGTCGGATTCGGCTGCTACCTGCGCTTGTAGCACTTCGACGGCCTTTCTCAGCGAGGCCAGCTCGTCATTGTGGGTCACCTCCGGTGGAGGTTGCTCGAAATTGGCATCCTCGAGGTGCCTCACTCTGGGTGACCCCTTCGTGATGGGTCAGAATTGGCGTCCTCCATCGGGGCCCAACCTATCAGCTGCGAGCCTCCTCGATCGATCATGGGCGGACCTACGAGGTTGTAGGTCCGACTCTCCCCTTTGTGATGTAGCCGGGGCCACCGTTCGTTCATTTTCTTTGCACCTCGGCCCTAACCTACCTTGGAGGACCCCCTCCTCAGCGATTGGTGGGTGGCAGATGCTTCGGTATAGGCCGAAGCTCGCCCAGTATGCGGAGCTGGCTCCTCCACCACCTTGGCTTTCCCGGTGCTCTCCCTGTGCTGATGAGCTTGGGTGGAGCTCGCCTCCTGCTCGGTATGGAGGTCGCTATATTGACCCTGGGTCTGAGTGCCCTGGGTTGGCCTGGTTTGCTCCCTGGTCTTAGTGGCTGGAGCTCGCCGAGGTACCAGGGCGAGCTCGTCGAGCTGCCTTTTGTTGCAACCTCTGCAAGGTTGCAATTGTGCGTTGGAGCTCGTCGGGGTTATTGGCGAGGTCCCTCAGAGTGGGGTTCAGCTCTTCTTGAGTCACCGAAACCTGCTGGGGAGGTCGCGACGCATTGCTCTTCTGGGGAGCCCCGCGCGAGGTCTCCCCCTCGGCCAGGACCTGGTCGCCCCCTTTCCACCTCCTCGTATTTGCCGAGGTTTGTTCCTTAGATATTTTGGGTTTTCGTTGGGGGAAGGCCGTCGAGTTCGTTGGGGGTAGCTCGTCGAGCTTGTCGGGGGTAGTAGCTCGTCGAGCTCGTCGGGGGTAGTAGCTCGTCGAGTTCGTCGGGGGTAGCTCGTCGAGCTCGTCGGGGGTAGCTAGTCGAGTTTGTCGGGGGTAGTAGCTCGTCGAGTTTTCGTCTAGCTTTACACGTAACGAATTATCCAAAATCTGGTTTATTCGTGTACACGCGTGCGTTTGAAAACCTTTTTGGGCAGGAATTATGAATCCGGAAATTTGGGTTTTTGCCCGGAAATCTGGGTTTTCGTTCAAGGGGTGAAAATATGTGTGTATCTTCAAGTGTTCTTGAGCTTTGGTCAAGAACACCTTCAAATCTTCAAATCTTCAAACAACCCTCACTATTCACTCTCGAATTTTTGGGTTAATCGACTCTCCTTCTAGCGCCAAATTGTTGATAGAATTTACCAATTGTGTTTGTTATGTGGCTATTATGATGCGTATTAATCCTATCACACAATAACCCAAGAATATGTTCTTGAGTTGATAATATAGAGGGAGAAAGTGGGGAGTTTAGAGAGAGAAAGTATTTGTGTATTATGATTGGAATTGTATTCCCCCCGTGAATAGTACAAGAGAGACCTTATTTATAGGTGTGCAAGTGTGAGGTGGCACTTTGTGAGCCGATATGGCTTCCGGTGTTGACGAAGGTCCGTAACCTTCGTCTTAATCCCTCACAATGCTCCCTTTATAATGCTCTATGCTATTACACATACATATCCTACTTATGCACCCGTCATTTGGGCTTCTTGGACTAGGCGAGGTCCTTGGCGAGCTCCTTTGCCTTGTGCGATTTTTAGGGATGATGCAGTGGTGGACCTCCGCGAGGTCTCCTCGGATAGGGGCGAGCTCCCTCTCTCGAGGGGTAGCTCGCCCGTAGTTTCTCTTCCCCTGGTGCCTCTGGCCGCTGATCTCGGCCTATCCGGAGCTCGAGCGAGGTCCCCACCTACCTCGCCGAGGTCCCTTGTGTTGGCCTTGGTTCGGACCAATGACCTAGCTTCCGCCCACCTCGGCGACCTTCCATGTTGGCCAACCCTGACGAGGTTCTCCATTTTGGCCAACCCTGACGAGGTTGGTCAACCCTGACGAGGTTCTCCATGTTGGCCAACCCTGATGAGGTTCTCCATTTTGGCCAACCCTGACGAGATTGGCCAACCCTGGCGAGGTTCTTCATGTTGGCCAACTCTAAAGAGATTCTCCATGTTGGTCAACCCTGACGAGGTTGGCCAACCCTAGCGAGGTTCTTCATGTTGGCCAACCCTGACGAGGTTCTCCATGTTGGCCAACCCTGGCGAGGTTCTCCATGTTGGCCAACCCTGACGAGGTTGGCCAACCCTGACGAGGTTCTCCATGTTGGCCAACCCTGACGAGGTTGGCCAACCCTGACGAGGTTGGCCAACCCTGGCGAGGTTCTCCATGTTGGCCAACCCTGACGAGGTTGGCCAACTCTGGCGAGGTTCTTCATGTTGGCCAACCCTGACGAGGTTGACCAATCCTGACAAGGTTCTCCATGTTGGCCAACCCTGACGAGGTTCTTCATGTTGGCCATCCCTGACGAGGTTGGCCAACCCGACGAGCTTCTCCATGTTGGCCAACTTCTCAGCCTTGGTTATTTATCCTTGTAATCCTTCGTTAGTAGTTCGCTTTAGTTCGTCTATCAACAATATTCAATTCACGTATACGAAGAACAACAAATGTAGATATATATCAAAATATTCATATAAGGTAGGTCAATCTCCAATGGATTTTATATTAAACAGATTAGTATCTTATTGGATTTTCTTTAAACAATCCTCTAATAAATGAGATTTAGCCTTAATTCTTACCTAACCCTAGCAAACCTCGAGTTCATAAATAAACTACTTCACAACAATAAAAATCAATATAAAATCTAAAATAATGACGATAGTTCAAACTAAAATCTGAATATTTTTCATAAATTTATTAAAATTACATCATAACATTTCAATATAATTGTAAAACTTCAAACATCAATACTCAAAATGTTTAAGAATTCAAAACATCAATATTTAATAATAATAACTAATAAGTATATATGTATTTCAAAAAAAAAAAATCATAGGGGCTGCCCTATTTAACCTGGCCTAATAGGCCTTGACCAACAAGATCTGAATTAAAATGGATCTATTAAAATATGATTCTTCTTAAATTAAACGGATTGTTCCATTAGCCTGATATATTAACATATCTAGATACAAATATATAGCATGTCCCTTTATGCATCAGTCATGTACTCATGTTTAATATTAGACTTAACTCGGTTAACAACTAATAATGTTTAATGAGAATAATAAATTTATTTAGTAAAATTAAATAATTGATTATATTTCAAAATAATTATTTAAAATATACAATATAATTGTATGGTGTATTTGGGAGAAAATATAAAAAATGGTCCTGTAACTTTGTTTGAGTCCAGATTTTGTCCTTTATCCTTTTAATTTCTCGATTATAGTCCTTTGTTATAAAAAATGGTCCTTTCTGCCGGAAATTAAAAAAATTGGCCGGAATTTACTTTTGTTCCAGGAGAAAATATCAAAAATGGTCCTGTAACTTTGTTTGAGTCCAGATTTAGTCCTTTATCTTTTTAATTTCTCGATTATAGTCCTTTTGTTATAAAAAATTATATATTAATTTATATTTAATTTTTTTATAAAATATTTAAGATTATATAATTTTATTTAAAAATACTTATTTTTTATTTTAAATATGATTATTCGTATTTAAATAATATTAAAATCTCCTATTATCTATTTCTGAATATATAAAATTTTACGTGGCTTAATACAAAGCTTCCTACATAACTTTCTAATTTTCTCATAATTTTATACTTTTAAAAATAAAATATGAATAACCGTTGTCCGTTACTTCTTTATCCATCTTCTTTTTAATTCACAAATTTCTCCATCTATTTTATCACTCCATATATCTAAATATTTTTATTTTTTATCTTAAAAAGATATTTTTAATAGTTAAAGAATATTAACCACCATCCATAAATCTCGGTCAACTAAATCCCACTAATTACTCATTTTAAAATTATATATATTATTAATTTCAAATTAAATTATTTATTTATTTTAAAAAAGAATATTTCAAATTAAATTATTTATTTTCAAAAAAATTAATCAATATATTCCTATGAATTAAAATTTTCAAAATATTACGAAACAATGAGTAATTCCATTGACTATTAATATTTCCAAAATTAACTTACAATTAAATGTCGAGGAAACAAAAATAATTTCTAATAAAAATAAAAATAGATAAATATTAACCATTTATGTTAATATTAACCATTAATATTAATACTCATATATATTTAACTACGTTATAATATTTAAATATGAATAATCATTTATTTTTAAAAAAAATTAATCAACATGTTCATATGAATTGAAATTTAAAAAAATCAACATTTTCGTACGAATTAAAATTTCCAAAATTAAACTTCAAAATTTATTTGTAATAAGCATTACAAGGTTAATATATATATATATATATATATATATAATTGTGTTTTATTATTTATTAAATAATTATTAAATACTAAATACATTTTTTAGAATAATCATATTTAAAATAAAAAATAAGTATTTTTAAATAAAATTATATAATCTTCAATATTTTATAAAAAAATTAATTTAAAATTAATATATAATTTTTTATAACAAAAGGACTATAATCGAGAAATTAAAAAGATAAAGGACTAAATCTGGACTCAAACAAAGTTACTGGACCATTTTTTATATTTCTCCTGGAACAGGTGTAAATTCCGGCCAATTTTTTTAATTTCCGGCGGAAATGACCATTTTTTATAACAAAAGGACTATAATCGAGAAATTAAAAAGATAAATGATTAAATTTGAACTCAAACAAAGTTACAAGACCATTTTTTATATGTTCTCTGTATTTGGTGGTGACATGCATGCATAAGAGACTTTCTATATGCCACCTACATGGGTCTCGTGCCCCAAGCTAAAGTGTCTAGGAATCGGAAATGGATCCTATGCTGGTCGGTGAAACCAATAAATGTTGTTAAGGTATTAAAACGATAACGTATTATTAAAATATTCTTTTTTTTTTAGTTTTGATCAAGTCATAATTTTTTTTGTTACCATGATAATGACCTAAAAAAAAATAGTTTAACAATACATTACCATTTTAGTATCCAGCATAATTTGCTGGTTTTATTGCCCAACAGAAGATCATTATCCCTGACAATAGTGCACAATTCGGATTATTAAGATAAATCTCATATCGAGATAAATCTCTCTTATTATTATAGTTTGTTCTGATTCGACTTTAAGAAATTTGATTAGAAGATCTCAACTATAAATGCGATTTTACGTAAATTTTGATATAGCATGTAGGCTGCGTGTTATGAGAATGTTATTTCCTAATTATAAGGAAATAATTATGAATAATTTGTTGAATATTAATATTAGAGCCTAATTATATATATATATATATATATATATAATTCTTTGAGACTGGTTTATGATATATAATCGAAAAAAAAAGGTAGAATTATAATTAAGTATAACAATATTTTTATATTGTGTTTTTTTTTTATTGTAACTTCAACATACAAGTCTTATAGTATTATTGATATCATAATATTTTATATTGTAACTTCAATTTATAAGTATAATATTATTAATAAATACAGGTAATGATATCGATGAATATCTTTTATATATATAATATTAATTTTGTTTATAAGAAATTTTGTGTTTTAAGAGATACTGATTATTTTTCCGACCTTGGCATTTTCATTAATAAATTGTAATAAGGTAACTCATTATGTGTTAGAAACAATCTTATACTCCCTCCGTCCACAAAAATTGGACTACCTTGGCAATTCACGGTTATTAAGAAGAGTTAATGTTGATGTGTAAAAGTGAGTGTATTAGTATAAAAAAATATTTAATTATTAAAAAAATACTTGATGTGATGTGTAAAAGTGAGTATATGTGTATAAAAAATGAAAATAATGATTGTAAGTTTTCCATTTAGGTAAGTAGACCATTTATTGTGGACGACCATTTAAGGCAACGTGGGCCATTTATCATGGACGGAGGGAGTATTATTTAACAGTTTCTGGTTTATGGTACTGATGATTATTGTTATTATTATTATATTTGATTGGTACTTTAAGAAATTTGATTAGAAGATCTCAACTACAAATGTGAATTTACGTAAATTTTAATATAGCATGTGGGCTTCGTGTTATGATAATGTTATTTCCTAATAAGGAAATTATGAATAATTTGTTGAATATTAGAGCCTAATTATATATATATATATATATATATATATATATGAAAATTTTTATTTGATAATATGTGACTGGTAAAAAAAAAGTAGAACTATAAATTAAATATAATAATATTTTTATATTGTCTGTTTTCTGATTGTAATTTTAGGGGGCGTTTGGTTTAATTGTAAGGAATGGAAAGGGTATAGGAATGGAAAGGTATGGAATGAAAGTCATAGTTCTCAAATAGCTGAACTATAATAGTTTCCATAGTTTTTGGGAACAAAGTCATAGTAGAGTCATTCCAAACACACACTATAACTTTGATTACAAGTCTAATAGTATCAATGAATGCAGATAATGATATCGATGAATACATCTTATATATATTATTAATCTTTTTTATAAAAAAAAATTTGTGTTTTAAGAGATACTAATTATATTTCCGACCTTGGCATTTTCATTAATAAATTGTAATAAGGTATAATATATACGTAAGATAAATGGTTCGTTAATAACCTAAAAGAGAATATTTTAATTATTTTATATAAATAATCATCAATATTAAATAATTTTCCTAAACTAACTAAACAAGACAACTAAAATGAAATAACGAGAGTAATTTTTAATTTTTTTTTAATAAAACAAATACTACTATTAAATTGCTCTTTTAAAGAAATAACTAATGGAGTCTAAAATACATAAAAAAATACAAATTATTCCTTAGTCTTGGACCGATGCACCAAATGTATTGTGCAATTCAAATTCATTTTTAAAAAATTATACAAAATACTACTGAAAAATCACACATACTATTGCTAAAAAATATATCTTTAATGATATAATTTTTGGGTCACTTACATATTGATTAAAAAAAATAGTTATATTTACAAATTGGTTCACAATTTCTGCACAAAAGTATAATTTTTTCCTGCATAGGAACATATTTTTTTCTGCACAGAAACTTATTTGTAATTTATGTTAATTTTGTAAACCATTTTATAATTTTCCCATAATTTTTTAGTAATTAATTTATAAAACTTTTTAATAATTAATAATATAATTTTTAAAAAATATATTTAAATGGACCGATGCACCAGAAGACACTTAGTGCCTATTTTCAATCACTAGTAAATAGTGAAAAATACTTATATTTTGAAAAAGTTGTGTCTTACCAACTTAAAAATTGAGTGATTCTACACTTTTAGTAGAGATTGAAAACATGCTCTTATTTATTCAGACGTCTTTAATTACAACAATTGACCGTGGTTATTAACTTAGACCAAGACGTCTTTAATTACAACAATTGACCGTGGTTATTAACTTAGACCAATAGAAACCAAGATCGTGTCGAATCTGAGATTTTTTAATTTCGAAAAAACAGATTAGTATATATTACCTATTCTCTTGGTTCCAATAATTCACATGGGAAAAATTTTGAATAAAAAATTCATCAATTTTCCTGGTTCCAATAAAACCACACCAATCTCATTACCAGCCACCAAGTCTCTCTCTCTCTCTCTCTCTCTCTCTACACAGGTAGATAAGATTCAAAAATCCTCTCCTCTTGTCCCGACCATTGCTTCAACCGTCTTTCCAAACAATATAAAAGGCAATATTTCTTGATTTTTATTTAAAAAAAAAACAACCTGTGTGCAATAAAAACGAAAAGGGTGATATAAATCCGGGACTTTTTTCATTTCCGTTGAACTTTTTTGTGCTCCACTCAAATTATTGCTACTTATTAAGCACAAGAAAATCGAAACTTGCAGTTAAACTTCCAATTCCATATTCAATCCATTGCTGAAGGGGTGGATTTCAGTAGGTGGGTCACTGTGAAATGAGCAATTGCTCGTGTTTCTGAGGTGGGTTTTTGATTTTAGAGGGAAAAAAAAAAACTTGCTCTCTCTCTCTCTCTCCCCTGTTCTTGAGGTATGATGTCGTTGACATGTAATAATCTTGAGTTTGGAAGAACACGATTGGAGTATGTGGCGTGTGGGTGCTCTTCCAATGCCTCTAGCGATCGTTTCTCCTTGAGAAATTACGGAAAAGGGCTCCTTAGGAATGTCGATGGAGGCTGCAGAGCTCGGCCGGTGTGGTGTTTCCGGCGGGATTTCGGCCGCTGCCGCGTTTTTTCGACGAAGTCGCCGGAAGCTTTTCTCAAAGGTAATCTCTCTCTCTCTCTCTCTCTCTCGATTTGGTGTGATTGAAGTAGTGGTTAATGTTATGGAGTTTGAATCTTGAATATAGGAGTTGCAGCTGGGCCACCTCCTGTTATTGATTTAACAAAAGAAAGGAAGGGGCCTTCATCATTGTCTGATATGTTCGAAGTTGTTGCAGAAGACTTGTTAACGCTGAACAAAAATCTGCAGTCGGTGAGCTTTCTTGATTTTTGCTGCTCTTGTGAGTAGTTTGATATTCCTAGTGTTGGCATAGATGTATAGAGCAATTGTTGTAAAGTGATTTTTTGAATTTGTGAAGAGATTTGGAATTTATGAAAAGTGTGCTGCTTAAGATGGATCGATTGATCATCAAAATGCGTTGTTCTGCATCATATCATGCCTTACATGGATGGCAGATGCTTCATATTGTTGGCATAGAATGATTAGAACTTTGTTTGACTTATAAAATTGCCTAGAAAATTAGCGCAAATGATAATTTTGTAGCATCTATTGAGTAGTAATGTCGATTGAGTAAGTTTTGTATGAAAATAGTTTATGATAAGATTATGGAACTGTTTTAAAGTATCAAATATTTGGTCAAATATATCAAAAGTTGATGTCAATAAAATTTCTAACAATTATAACATAATATCATTGATCCTAACTTTTTATACTTTAAAACTTATTCATAATAAGCTTATTAATGAATCATTTTCATACAAAACTTTGCCATGTCGATTTGGGTAGATAGAGGGTCGACTCATCTGAGAATCTGGTGAATTAGTTCATAAAGCAAATGCATCGGGTTAAAGTGGGAATCAAATATGCATAATAGATTCAAAATTGATTTGTTATAGGTGTTAAATCCTTTCTTACATCGCACAGATTATAAGGACTGTGTTTATAAGTGTTTTTAATTGTACAGTAGTTTCACTTGACAGAACTCTGAGTTTTCGTTTTCTCTTTTTTTAATTAAAAAGTTCTTAAAATGTGTTGACTAAACTAACTTACGATGTTAAAAAAAACTAACTTATGATGAATATCATTGTTAGATTGTTGGTTCAGAAAACCCGGTTTTGATGTCTGCTGCTGAGCAAATCTTTGAAGCTGGTGGGAAGCGGATGCGACCAGCTTTAGTTTTTCTAGTTTCGAGAGCTACTGCAGAGATAGCTGGTTTGAAGTAAGCCCAACTTACGTATTGTGTTACTTCTTTTGAGATTGAATTCATTTTATTTACTTATTTATTAATTTAGCATCTTTCATGGTTTAGGGATCTCAATAAAGAACATAGAAGATTGGCCGAGATCATTGAGATGATCCACACTGCAAGTTTGATTCATGATGATGTAATAGACGAAAGCGACATGCGTAGAGGTTAGGCTTCGTAAATTTCACATGTTATTAAACTTTTGGTTCTCCAAATGCATTTGCTCTTCTGATATGATTCATCTTTTAGCAATTCTGGTGTGTCGATTTGGGTTGCTATTATGAGGACATATTGCATGAGATGTGATACTTTTGCATGTTTTTACGATACTTTTGTAGTTTGGGTTTCCCAATAACAGGCAAGAGTATCATTTCTCATACCCGCACGAGTTCTTTGGGTTGTAATATCCTAAACACGAGAGTTGTGAAAATTAACCCGCATCTTCTCCACATCTTTTACAATAAATGCATAGCAAAGATTATGCAGCTTTTCGTGTTTACTCTGAGCAATCTTTATGATGCACTACTCTATTTCAGGAAAGGAAACTGTCCATCAATTATACGGAACAAGAGTTGCTGTGCTTGCTGGGGATTTTATGTTTGCTCAATCATCATGGTACCTAGCAAATCTCGAAAACCTTGAAGTTATAAAGCTCATCAGTCAGGCAAGTCATGATTTTTGTGAACACATATCGATAAATTTTTTGTAATATCGTCCTCATTGTCATTTCTATTGAAGAAATTGAACCCAACGCCCCCTGATCTTTCTCATTCTTGCAGGTTATTAAAGATTTTGCAAGTGGTGAAATAAAGCAGGCATCCACTTTGTTCGACTGTGATGTTCAGCTCGACGAGTATTTGATCAAGAGTTACTACAAGACGGCCTCCTTAATCGCAGCTAGTGCCAAGGGGGCCGCCATTTTCAGTGGCGTCAGTAGTGATGTTAGTGAAAGCATGTACCAATATGGTAAGAATTTAGGTCTTTCGTTTCAAGTTGTCGATGATATACTCGACTTTACTCAGTCAGCTGAACAGTTGGGTAAACCTGCCGGTAGTGACCTGGCTAAAGGAAATTTGACTGCTCCAGTTATATTTGCTCTCCAGAAAGATACTAAACTTAGGGATATCATTGAAAATGAATTTTGCGAGACGGGCTCTCTCGATGAGGCCATTGACATCGTGAAGAACTGTGGGGGTATCGAAAGGGCTCGACAATTGGCTCAAGAAATTGCTGATCAAGCTGTTGAGAGCCTTCTCTGCTTACCCCCGAGTTCTTTCAGACACTCACTCGAACAGATGGTAAACTATAATCTCGAACGGATAAAATGAAGCAATGTCGGACGTTGTTCGCGTTCTTGATCGAGCTCGACTGTTCGAATTCGAGGGCTGTGGTGGTTGTATATCTGTAGGCAAGCTTGAACAATGTTGCTGTAAGTATTCTCTGTGTATCATTGTTGAGGTCATTTTCAAATAATGGCGCTTATAGGAAACAATGGAATTCAATTCTTGTTAATTTTTATACACATTGCTATTCATACATATGAAAAACTAAATTATTCTGTTTCTAATTAATCAGTGTTGTATAGATATAACTCAAAGTATTTTAATTTCCTTGTTTTTGGCAAAGTCTTATGTAAATCAATTTTATCTATTCTGTATTTTGTGTATATTTTTAAACATTATTATCTCACCGATTCCATGCTATTGATTACAGTTAAGGATGAAAAATATTTTGATATATTCTCGATATATTCAGTTTTCGTAGTCATTGATATCAATATTTGATAGAAACGATATTTTGATAATATCCACTAAAAAATATTAATAAATATCGATCTATAATATTAATATTGCTTACTTTTTCCACAAGTTAAACCAAATATCATTAGATATCGAGAAAATATTGATGATTTTCGAAAAACACTCTACAAATTAGTGTATATATATAAATTTATCACAATTGTAAAATTATTTCAAATTCTTTTGTTAAATTTATGTATTAAATGTTTGTTCTTAAATATTTTATAATTTTTAAATTTACTGACATCGATATTCGATATATTCATCATATTTCTACAAATTTAAGATCTCAATATTCTATATTTTCAACATTGATTACAATTTTAAAAAGGCTTAGTCTTGTATGCATCAGTTACACGGTGCAATTCAAGTTCATTTTTAAAAAGTTACACAAAATAATACTGAAAAGTTACACATGTTATTACTGAAAAGTGCATCTTTAATGGTTTAACTTTTCAGTATTAAATTGTGCAATTTTTTAAAAATGAATTTGAGTTGCACGGTGTAACTGGTGCACAAGAGACTTACTGATAATAAAAAAAATTGAATATTGAATTATAACGAAAATAATGATTATATTGTCAATATATTGCTCTATTACTAAAATAAGTTGAGAAAAAGAAAATGAATATCGGTGAACAATAGTGAAATGATTTGAGAAAAATTAAATACCGGGTGAGACAGGTAATCAAAATAGAGCAATAATTAACTCAATTATGCCTAATTATCTTGAATAGTACATGACGAATGATTTTATTTTCTAACCACTATTGGTATATAAACCAGATGCCCCTATATTTGCGAAGGTCAACATAATATTTTCTACTCTCCTACAATTGATAATGTACTTTTTACATGATATAATTTGTCCTTTTTTATATTAAGAAACTTCCAATTGGATTAAGAATTGTGTGTGGATAACAAAACAAAAAATTCCAAAAATTACAAAATAATTCACAAAATTGACATTAATTACAAATTATTTCTGTGCGAAAAAAAATCTTTCTGTGCAAATATTGTCAACCAATTTATAAATATAGTGACTTTTTTGAACCAATATGTAAATCACCTTTTTTTTTACTTTATGTGAATGATCACAAAATAAATTATAGGATGAAAAACAATTTATTCAATATTTGATTTTTATAAAGATAAATAACACAAAATATTATATATGAACTAACACTACATTGTATATGAACTAAAACCATACTTGATATAAACTAACACTACACGCTGAAATGTGTGTTATTGCGTGAAATTTAATATGTAGTGCAAAAACTGTTATCGTGAGTATTATTCACATAATACTCACTCAAAAATCTTACATTAATAAGGTTCATAATATAAATTTTAAATATATATATATTAGTTGATATTCATATTATATGTATTTATTGATACTATTAAATTTATATAAATTACAATTATAGCATTAAATGATATGGTATCAGTAAATTCATCTAATACTGTAAATTCTTATTATAAAGAAATTTTACATAAAAGCTTCGGTAATTAAATTTCTAATTGGTTTAAATATATTAACACCATCAAGAAGGAGAATGTATTGCACCACTAGTAATAAAATTTTATAGTTCGTTTTTATAAACAACATTAGTTCTACAATAATAGGGGCCTATTAGATGCCACTCCAATATTAATTATGCTTAATGTACCCATCATATGTTTATACATTTTTTTTCGAAAAATTGATCAAATTTCGACAAATATTTGTCCAATCTGACTCACTTTTTTTTTTTTTTCCCAAATAAATATTTTATATATTACCAAAATATTGATTTAAACTTTAATATTTATGGTGGGTACATTAAATAGACGAGTGTATATATACTATGTTTGGAGGGATATATAATCGGGGCCTAATAATCCTCCTTCCTTCCCAACTCTTTTTTCAGTAATACATGAAGAAAAAAAAAACATATGAATATAAAATTAAATAATAAAATAAAAATATATTTTATTAATTTTTTGTGAGTATTTAATATTATTTTTTATAAATGTAAAAGAATTTGGGACAATTTGCAAATAATAGTCAACACTATGCCTTGAAGAATATGTGGGCTAGGCCCAATGTTCAATGGGCCAAGCCCAACTCAGGCCGCCATCTGCCTTCTTATAGTCGAAAGGGTTTTAGGGTTTATTCAGAATTGCCTTTGAGAGAACTTGGGCGCGCCGCTTACTCAGGCGTCCATGTTCCGTTGCCGGCATAAATCAACCGTCGGAAGCTCTCTCCAGGTTTCAACTGATGAACTCTCTATTCTTCTTTTGATCATGGAAAGGGCCTAAAAATTATACTTTATTCCATCTCTGCATGCCTTTTTTTTTTTAATTGAAGGATTGAATCTTCATTTGGCCGATCCAATGGGCTCTTAATCAGAATGTGTTTGAGTTCTATTTCACCCGGCCTACACTGATAATCATTGATTTTCGGGTGGTTACCATCAATTTTTGAACGCGATTTTATTCGTGTTTGGATTCGACGAAACCGCCCTACATTTTTCTATTCTCTACATTTGAAAAAAGTGCAATCGAATCTCCCTCATGATTTGGTTTTTTTGGCTGATTATATTTTGAGCTTTCGATCTCCATTCAAATTTAACACTGAAGCCTGAGTTTCTCAACCGTTTCGCCTTCCCATTGATTTAAAAATAGTATTTCATGTTTATAAAATATTTCCCCAACTATTATGTGCTATTTGTAAGATCTAAAGAAAATTTTCTGTCATTTTTCTCCTAATTTAGTGTACAAATTATATATTCATTGATAAAGTGAGGCTTGGGTTGTTATAAATTACATATGACAATTGGTATGTTTGCTAAGCATTACCAATTACATCTTCAATGCTAATCAAACTCGAATTGGTTTGGGTTGGCTTGGGTATAAATAAGTTTGGTATGTTTACTTAATTGAAGAGTTGGCTTGGGTTGGCCTTCCCATGATTGTTTGGCTGATTGGATTGGGAATCGGCTTATTGAAAATATTAGGTTTAGTTAAAATCTCTAAAAACAGCTCTGGATCAGTGATGTTTAGTCTTGGTGAAGGTCCGAACCATGGGTAGGATTGTTTATCTGTTTCCAGATAAAATAGAAGACTTTAACATTCACACACAAATCAAACGTATGATGAATAATAATATTTCGATGCATATTTTAATACGCTTGACCAAATATTTAATATTTTTAAATAATATAATGATAAACTTATATTAACTATTTTCATTTAAAACTTACTTATAGAACTTTTAGATGCATACTAAAATTTGTTGATATTGTTCAACCTATAAAAAAATGTTCAACGTACGAACTGACACTTTTCTTATGTATGGAGAGAAATACTTTGATGCACCGAAGAACTGATTCTCTCGGACTAAAGAAAAAACACTCTTGTTCATATCATAAAATGTATTAGTTAATATAAAAAGAATATTAGTTGCATATTGTATAGTTGCTAACTATGTCCAACATATAATTAACAATTTTTATTGTATGAATTAATAATTTCCTTTCATAAACTAATATATCACATTATATATTGAGTAATTCTCATATGCAATCAAAAGCATGATATGTATTTGAATATTTCGAAAATAAACAGTAGTCAGTAATATTCTAAATACTAATTAATAATATTTCAAAAAATAATCAGTAGTATACAATTAAAAAAGAAAAATACTTCGGCGTGTGATTGTATTTTGAAAAAAAATTATAATTGAAATAAATTAAACTTAAAATTCAAGTGAATGCACATAGTAATTTTTGTTATATATTTATTTTGTTTTTTATTTTTGGGAGTTTTTTCAAATTAAAAAAATTGACAGGCTGAAAAATGATCTCGTTTTCAATGACTTGTCAAACTTAGGAATGATGGTGTGGTAATATGGCAGAGTACGTGACTCTATGTGGTGGACTTTTATGGGCTGTATGTTTTTGCAGTTAGCTTTAAAATTTTACAAAACAACTTCTAAAAGAATTTTTTTTTTTAAATTTTATGAAAACTTAAAAAAAATTATTTTAAAAATTATTTTTAGAATTCTAAAACAGACACGAAGTCTCTCATATACCCAATAAAGATTCTGTATAAATTCCCCTGGATACCCTTCATCCTCGGAAGCTTCTTTGGTGTTATCTAGGGCCAATTTAGTACTTTCACTATAAGTATTGAAGACATGATTGCTTAGGGTACGTTTGTTTTGGGATTAAGGGGGTCGTGGGAAGTCATGATTTTGAAATTCTGAGATGTGAAAATCTTGATGAATAGTAAAAGTTTGTGTTTGTTTTGAGATTTTAGTAGGGTAGGATGTTACTTTATGTCAAATCAAAGTGTGATAATGATTGATTTTATAGGTATAATAGATATTTTATGAGTGTTGTGTTGGAAAGAGTAATAATAGGTTTAATAGGTATTTTTAGGTGTAGATTGAGTTTGGGATGTGAAATCCGGATGTTACATCCCAAACTCGTGTAGAGACATGATTGCAAAGTCCTACGTCCATCCGTGGTAGTCCCAAAACAAACATACCCTTAGAGTTTCACATCCATTTTGATCTCTCGTGTCAAATTATAAAATGTGTGTTGTTTAAATCAGGGGACTACTAAATTAATTTGACACACCCACTTGATAGAGATATATTCATTTGTCCTTCTGGATTTATGACTCTACGATTCATGATTCTTACAAATTTAAAATTAGGATTTCAATTCTACTTCTCAATCCCCTTAAAATTACATCTACATCTATTATTATATTATAGTACATCATTATTTTAAGTAGATCTCTTGTGAACTCGAGTTTACATGAACTCGTATCACTATTATATATAATCAATATCACTGTTATTAATGCATATTATCACCAATATTAAAATACACTTAATTTTGTAAACAATGATAGTGAATATACATAACAGTGATAGTATATACACATGACAGTGATAATTGATAAACCCGGGTTCATACAAGTTTTTGTCCATTATTTTTTATGAGTGAGTGTCTCATGTCACTGGATTTGCACTTATTAATAAAAAAATTGGAGATTTACATATATGTTCAAATAAGTCATTATATTTACAAATAAGTTCGCAATATTTGCACAGAAACATATTTGTTTTCTGCACATAAGTACTTTTTTTTCTGCACAAAACCTATTTGTAAATATAACGACTTTTTTGAACCTATATGTAAATCACCCAAAAAAGTTAACATTTTTTAAAAGTTTTTCTGAAAAAATTTTGTAATATTCTTTTTAGAAGTGACCATAATTTTTTATTAAAACTTTATCAATTTTTAAAAAGATAATTCTTTTTTATTAATAAATGAAAGATCTCAAATGGAGTCATCAAATTTTATTTTTATTTTGACAGCAACTTTCATCCTAAATTTTATATGAAAATGATTCATGATAAAATTTTAAAGTATGTTCTTTACATTTTATTAGCTGCAAAAATATAAATTAAAATATTCTAACTTAATTTTGTCACCACCATTATCCCATCCACCCACCTTATTTGGGCCCCACCATCACTCTACGGATTCTATCTCAACATAAAATTTTATTTATCTTTTATTAAAATTAAAAATTAAAAAATATTATAATGAATTATTAAATAATTTATAAGATATCAGAGTTAATAAAAATTTTATAATAAGTTTGCTGAAAGAGTCTCCTAATCTTTTAACATCACTCAACAGTGTTTTTGTTGAAATTTAATGAAATGATTATCAAAGGTATTTTTTTATTTTTTATTTTTATCAAAGGTATTTGTCCTGACGTAGCTAATTGAAATAGTTAATGCTATTAATATATGCATTTGGAGGTTGATTAAAGCGATTTTCTCCATCAATTTTTGGTGCTCTCATGATTGGCATTTTCGAATTCTATTTTTTTTTTATCGGTAAATGTTAGTGGTTAGTAGTTAGTATATCAAGTCTCCAATCTCCATACACTTATATCTCCCAGTTCACCTTATATCTCCCTTCTATTCGTTCCCAAATGGAATCGAACCCAGATCGCTCATTCAAGTGAGGGACCCGATTCTATTACTTATTTTCTTTAGGTTACATTTGAACGAGTGGATTTTGAAATTCATGAATTTCAAATACAAATAATCACTTTTTCCATAAATTTACAAGTGCTTAGATTTGAATTATGTTTAAAATTAGGAGTTCTAAATATCCTTCAAAATCCTGTCATTTGAAATTTCTCCTCAATACCCCTTTTCATCTCTATCTTTCCTTATTTTTCCATTCTCTCTCATCTTTTCATAATTTTTAAGTTGAAATATATACTTTCTTACATTTTTTTTTAATCTATTAATTTTTAAATTCATTCAAATGGTCGCTCATAGAATTTATATTCTTACGTTGTGCTATCATTGTTCAGACTGAGTCGGTGCACTCAATTTTGAAGGGAATTTTCTTTGACCTTTTAAACGAAAAGGAAAAAATTCAAAGAGTTCATATAAAGAATTTCAACTCATCTGAATTAAAGTTAAAATTTATATAAAGATGTTAAATCAATTTATTTATTTAAATTTTCAAATATTCTCTCTCACTCTGATATTAAATTAAATATATTGATTGGGTGAAATTCTTTCATAGTATCATTGTTTAGTTTCGCGCATTGTCCTTGATTCAGTTCTAATGAAAAGTAATTCTACTCATCTTAAATTGTTCACTCATTAAACCTTTCTAAAGAGAAAGAGTTGTTCGGTCCATGCGTGAGGAGGAGTGTTATAAAAATTAAATAAATGAATTATTTGCACATTTCTACAATTTCGGATTTAAATTGGGCAGAATTCTTTCACCATTGCTATTAAATTCTACAGTGGTTTGATGGGTAAATCAATAAGTACCTTGAAATTAATTAATTCCATTCTAGGGTTGTTTTCAGCTTATACTACACACTGGCCTTGTCTTCATGGGTTTTAAAAGCAAATCAATTTTTATTTTATTTTTATTTTAATAGAAAGCAACCACGTAAGCCTCTTTATGTGGCATTCAATCAACCAAAATTTTAATTGAAATCAGTCATCTCCACTCAAAATATAACACAAACAAGTTTTTCTTAGTATGATATTTATATTATTATGTATGTTCAAATTATATGTATTTATTGATTTAATTAGACTTATAAATTGAAATCACAGTGTAAAATATTTTGATATCAACAAATACATGTAATGTAATGATATCAATTTCATATTAACAACAAATTTTAAATGAAATATTCTCCAATATCAACGCATTGACTGATGGATTTAAGGGTGTGGAGTCGATCGCCTCTATTGATTTATTTATATGTTTATTTAATTATTTATATATTTAGTTGGGATGAAGTTTGCAAGGCGAAAGATTTGGGTGGTTTAGGGATTAAGGATCTGGATAGTTTTAAAAATATTCTTTTGAGTAAGTGAATTTGATGATATTTGAACGAATCTAATAGGTATTATAGGTTGTGGGTGAGCGTATATATTAAAATCTCGGTTTGGGGGATTGGAGGTATTTAGAGTAAGGAGTAAGACCAGTAATCCAGGGAAAGGTGAGTTAGAGCAGCTCGTTCGACTTCGGGATGGTGGAGAGAAATTTGTGAATTTTATGTGGAAAAAAATGGGTAAGGTTTGGGAGGGTAGTAGGTAATAGAAAAAACACCTTGTTTTGGATGAATGTGTGGTTGGGTGATGAGGGATTAGGAGTCAAATACAACAAATTGTTTAGAATTAGTACTCAGAAAGAGACAATAATTAGTGAGATGGGAGTGTGTTTAGAAGGAAAATGAGTTTGAGATTTGACGTGGTGAAGAGAATTAAGACTGAGAAAGGAGAATCTTGTCAATGAAATTTTTTCATATATTTAGATAAATATCATTAATTTTTTTACTTTTCGGTCCACACTACACTCATCCTAACTAATTTATTTATTATATATATAATTAAATTCAATTTTTCTTTTCAATATATGTGTTCCTCCTACTTATAAATTTTTGTGAGAATGGGGAGTATTGTTTATTATAGTTAGCTATAAAAATGGTGCAAGTATTTTGTTTGAAAATACAGAATGTGTTGCAGCGAGGGATTACTTGTCATGATTATGACAATTAATCAATTAATTAATTAATTAATATACATAAGAGGAGACATTCTTGTGAAGAAAGAAAAGAAAAAATAAATGATAGAGACACAATGTAATCACACAGATTATGACTTGATTTCTACGCGTTTGCTTATCAATTTAATATTACGTTAAATAATTGTAGAGGTTGTGACATGTCAATTTATTTATTTATTTCCAATTTTTCCAATATTGATTTATTATATATAAAATTTTGAGAATATTTATTAATATTTTGATGATGTGAAAACTAACGGACTAGTTGAGTCTATTAGTAAGTTTATGATAATATATATATGCCTAGAATAGGTTTCAACTAAGTAGAAAATCGAATTAAAAGACCAGTTGATGTTAGATCAAAAAACTATCAGAAGATCAACTGAGGTAGAGATCAGATCAGAAGAGAATGATCAAATAAAAACAGAAGATCGGAAAATAATAAGCAGCTAAGGATTCAATCAAGCATAAATCAAAGATGCTGCCACCTCGCCAATCGGAGGAGTGAGAACCGACTGACATTTCCAGTCGTGCACACCTTTTTCAAAAGGTTTCATATTAATAAACCCATTATTTTTTTTCCTATTTTGATAAAAAAAATCAAAACCTCCTTATATAAATAAATTTACCAAATAAAAAACAGGGAAAATATTTTACATGAGATGGTTAAATTTAAAGCAAATAAATAAATGAGTTAAAATACTAAACTTAAATTCATGTATACAAAAGAGTTGGTCAAATAAAAAAACATTCTTTTGTGATGCAGTACAATTCGAAGGTTGCACGTGGAGGAAAAATCAGAATTATTTCATATTTTTATATCAAATCTCTCAAACCTAACAAAGTAAACATTTCTTTTAAAAAATGAAAATTGACAATTTGGAAAACTTCACGACGTATAAGTAATTTCTTTTGGACATATGTACATATATGATATTAATACGAGTGGATATCTTCTGCCTTGGATTTATTGTTGAATTTAATTGGAAATATGAATAGTTTCGGTTGTTATTTCACTGAAAAAATATACTTCCTCCGGTCCATAATTATTTTCACACATTCCTTTTCCGTCCGTTCCACAATTATTTTCACACCTTATAAATGAAAACTATTACTTTAATTTTATCCTCACAATCCAACTGATCTCATTATTTCAATAATATAATATTACACAACACTCTACTTTTCTTAAAAAACTGTGTCATCTCGAAGGTGAAAACACCTCTGGGACGGTGGGGATAGTGTTTTTTAATAGAAATAAATAATTTATTTGAAAAATAAATAATGTATTTAAATAGTATGATGCATATGATGTACTTCTACGTCTTTTAATAATTTTTTTTTTACATTCCACAATAAATTTCAACCTAAAAAAAAAAAAAAAAATTCTCGCACCCACTTCATTTTAAAATATTTTTTTATTTATTGGTTGGTTTGTACCATTATTCGACTAAACATAACATTTTCTGGACAATTTAACTAACTGGGTAAATAATTTTTTGAAAAAATTACAAAGTAGTTCAAAATATAAATTGGTTTGCTATAAATAAAAATATGTTCTGTGTAAAAAAATATTTAAGTATATGCACAAATATTTTAAATCAATTTATAAATTTAGGGGCCGTTTGATATAATTGTAAAGAATAGAAAGTGTATAAGAATGAAAATGATATGAAATGAAAGTTATAGTTCTCATGTAGCCGAACTATGGTTGATTTCTTAGTTTTGGGGAATCAAAGTCATAGTAGAGTCATGTCAAGCACACACTATGACTTTGATTATCATTACTCACATGTAAAAGTCTCCAACCAAACACCCCCTTAGTTTGGTATGCATCAGATGCATTGTGCAACTCAAATGTATTTTTAAAAAGTTATTCAAAATATTATTGAAAAGTTTACACATATTATTATTGAAAATGTTATTTTTAATAATGTAACTTTTCAGTAATAATATGTGTTATTTTTTAATGATAACTTTTTAAAAATACACTTAAGTTGCATGGTGCACAAGAAATTTATTCTTATAATTAATTAGAGATGTTACACACAAAAGCAATTTGTATGGTATATTTATAAGGAGTATAAACATATACTCCCTCCGTCCCCTTATAAGTCGCTCATGTCTTTTGGGCACGAATATTAAAAAGTGTATATAAATATTAATATAGTACATGTGATGTGATTGAGAAAATTGAAAAAACAATGAGAATAGTGTAAAAAATATTAAAAATTATATAAATAAGTGAATAATAATTTCAAAAAAAATAAAATATATGCAACATATAATGAAACGGACGAAAATGACAAAATAAACAACTTATAGTGGAACGGTATGAGTAATTTTTATATATACGTTGATTTGAATTTTAGTTTGAGTGTATATTTTTTTGTGGTATTTAGACAATTGCTTTTCTTTAAATTTTAAGAATAAACTATGCCCTTTTTTATATTATTTTTACTTTTTCCTTACTAATTATACAATTTTTTTAATATAGATTTTCTTAAAATAAGAGAAATAAATATGTTATGTAGAATTTTCTAAAAGAAGCCCATCCCTACTTGACCGCCCAATGTCTGTAGGACGCTTGGCCCCCACACGCTACCCCTAATTTAATACACCAACTTCTACATTTTGTTTATGTACTTTTGTATTAAATTCTCCACTACTAAAATAACACTCCTTTTCATTTGGTCATACCTCAATTTAATAAAAGCATTCTAAATATAATTTTGTAAATTTCATTTTTTTTCTTTTACATTTCTTCTTTAAAATAATATTCCCTCCCTTCTTAAAAGAGTTTCTACACGTTTCCCTTTTTAATTTTTTGTAATAATTTTTAAATTCTTAAAATAAAATAAAAAATTCCTTGAACCTTATCATCACATTATTCATAATACATAAAATATTAATTTCTTTAATTATATGTTATGATTATTTTTTAAAATTTCACTCATTACCCCACTTTCTTAATTTGATGACCTCCCTTAATTCTATTAATATGTAAAATTTCACTTTTAGCATACAAACAAAGTGTTGCTAAATAAATTTTTTTATTCATTTTATGTGATATTCTTTTCCAAAATAATTGAAGTGATATTTTGTATGCTAAATATAGCAAAGTCACCATAAAACTTATGTGAAAAGGTTCATAATTTTTTTGTCATTATTTTAAATACTTATTAATAACATCAACAACAACACATGTGATCTAGATGAAACTGTACGAAATATATGACGTGTACAAAATGTACGGAACATATTACGTGTGTATATGTTGGATAGGAAAATTTAATAATCTATGATAACCGTATCTAATATACGCCAGTACGAAACAATTGAATTTATTACGAAAGTAGTTTAGGTCTCGAACTTTTATAATTTTACATTGCTTCATATATACACGTGCGATATTCGAATCAATCTACTTTAGCTTTAAATAGAATGTAGCCGTTAAATATTAAATGTTTTAGTTCGAAACACATGATATTATAACGATCAGAACTATGTACAGTTATTTGCAACGACTTCTTAAGTTAAACTCAATTTTTTTCAAATTTACCCCTATAAATATTTTAAAAATAAATATATCCAAATTTCCCATTTATACATTTTTATTGGACTATTTAAGGGTGTATAAATCCATTATTATTATTATTATTATTATATATTTTTTCTCCGCACCCTCCAACGTCATATTCATCGAGAACGTCTAAATCAAGGATGTTATTTTCCGTGTTCCATTTTATATAATATTTTATAATTTGAATGTACAATATGCGGACTTTTTAAAAAATTCTAATTTTGAATTCATGTATTAAAAATTAAACACATAAAAAATGACATTAAGAAATTTAACCGCTTAATGCCAAATCTAATTCTAAAAATAAAAAGAAAATCTGGAGTGAATTAGATTTTTAGGTTCTTCATTTAAATCGAATTTTAAACCTTTAATTTCTAGACTTTGACTAACAACGTATTCCACCGCGTGAAATCTTGTCAGTGTGAATTACGAATCTACCCTCTAAGAAACATATTTTTTTAATCTTTAATCCAATTATTTAATTACTCATCGAAATTTATTCCTAATTAGACCTCAGCCCAAAATATTGCTTATTCTGTACAACGTTCATGGGTATTATTGTCCAAACGTGACTAGAATTTCTTGTTTCATTCATATATAAATATATATACATACATATATATATATATATATGTCATTGTTCTCCAGTCATCTTTATGCTGCTCTCTCTCTAAAAAAAATAAAAATCCCCTCCATCTCTCTCTTGCTACGCTTTTTCTTCTTCTTTCTTCCATTCTCTAATCTGATTCTGACGCACTCGGGCCCATCTCGAGCTCAAAAGCCCGAATCTTACAAGCCCGTGATTATACATATGTACGAAGATTCTTCTTTGAAAATGGCAGGACGTTTCTCAACAGGGTCTGTGTGCAATTTTCCAATTTTCATAACATCATTTTCTTTCTCTCTCCTAATCATGCTCTCTCTCTCTCTCTCTCTCTCTCTCTGGGTTAAACAATTGTTCATCATTTCTATGCTCGTGTGGGTGTATATATGTATACATACATGTGTGTGTATGTATAGATTTATACGGAGCTAAAGACATTAATCTTGGGTTTTTTTTTTTTTTGTTTCAGGGTGTGAAGATTGAGATGAATTTTACTGCAAGACGACGATGATGATGATCTTTTTCTTGGGATTCACACTCTTGTAAAAAAAGAAGCCTAAATTCTGCTGCCCCTGTTTTGGAAGGTAACGGTTAATTTCTTCTTCTTTTTTTTTTAAATTTTTATCTCCGTGGTAAAAAGAATCTAAAATAATTTTTTTACGTCCGCATTTTTCTAATTTTTTGTCACGTGATCGGTACGTGCGTAAATAGCCTTTGCCCGATGTTGTTGTCACGTGAGTTAATCGTGTGGGGTCCATGTTTTTTACTTCGATTTTTTTTTTTTTTTTACCTATTTACGATTTCACACACATGAGGTGATTTAATAATGGGGAATTAAACATTCTTTAAATTGTGTGGATCTCCAATTTCAACTGGATGTTCCATTATTTATTAATTTAATAAACGCAGCATGAATTGAATTCTCCACCTTTGTTTTATTTTTCAATAAAGTCGGTTCTAAATTTTATTTTCACTTCCTTAAAATAGCAATGGAATTAATCCATCCTTTTTAATTACTCCCTCTGTCCCTAAACACTTTGCACACCTTCCTTTTTGGTCCGTCCCACAACACTTTGCACACCCTATAAATAAAAATAACTACTTTAACTTTATCCTTATAATATTCACATATTTACACAAATGCCATTACTTTTACACTAAATCCAACTAATTTCATTATTTTAATAATATAACTTTACACATCACCCTCAATACTCTATTTTTTACACACTTTTCTTAAAAAGCGTGTAAAAAGAGGTGTGCAATCTTTTCAGGGACGGAGGGAGTATATTCCTATAGATATCTTTAAATTACAATAAAAGCATCTTCATAGTCTCTCGTTATGTTAAATTTTTTATTTTTTTATCGGTAAATGTTAGTTGTTAGTAGTTATAAGTTAGTTCGTCAAGTCTCTCAAACACTCCAAGCCATTCTTATATCTTTCTCAATATCTTCAAACCAACCTTATATCTCCTTTAATTCGATTCCCTGGAATCGAACTCATGTCACCCACTAAAATGCCCGTGGCCAGGTGAGTCACCTGTTAACCTGTTATGTTAAATTGACTGAAGCATCCTCATTAAAAAGCTATCGTGTCTTTTCTAATGCTAATAAACTAATATATATATATATATATATATATATATATATATATGTATGTGTGTTATATCCGTTGGATATAGTGAGTGGCCACATTAATTTTGGACCGTTGATGCGAAATCATCAAGGGCCCATGTGAATTTCTTGCAGTGTTACCTGACAATTGAGATAAATCGTGGTCAAAAAATTATGATTGTCCTTATAGATTATGTTCTTATCTAGCTACCTTGTAATATTTTGAGATGCTTTTGGGAGTTGAATTGCATCAATGTTGAGCCCCAAGAATCAAATCAAACCAAAAATACAAAATTGTCAACAGTTGCCCTTGGTACATATTTTTTGGTCTAAAGTAATATACAAATTCATATTTAGTATAAAATTATGCACAAGGAAAACCTTGCATCATGTGAATTACTGATTTTTTGTGTATCGTTTTGTCTAGTCTTAAGTTGTGGTAGACAACGTTTACATTCTATCAGTAAATAATATAATGTTACATTTGGCAAAAAATCGAAATACATTTGATCGGTCATAAAACTCGGCCATAATGTTAGTAAAGGCGGCAAATTGAATGAAAACCCTAAAATAGTACGTGCATGTAATGTAACGAACTTTAATTTTTCACCTTGTGAACAGGTTGAATACACATTAAACTGAACTTTAACGGCTAGTGTCTCGTCCATAATTTATGTAAAGAAATGTCGAGTCCTACCATCCCCGTGACGATGTATCTCCCCAACCGTAGGATTTTGCTTAATATTAATTAAACTCCATATCCTTTTATATATATTGCAAGCTCTAGCTGTCCTAAAAGGACATATACTAAACATGTTGTTAGGACCATGAGATTTGTGATCTACTTGTGTGTATATATAGAAAGTGTTGTATCATGGGAACTTGTTATTATTCTGTTTTCAAACGTTGCCTGGTTTAATAGAATATTCACAAAACACTTTACTTATAGGGCTTCATCTTTTTAGTAAATAAATCGAGGTGAGTTGAACACATGATGTTTCAAGCTTGTTTAACATATTATTCAAGCTTTCAATTCTTATATCTGAGTTTGTCTATGTAAATAATCTAGTCAAGACGAGTAGTTTAATAATTTTACACGTTTTTACATTGTATATATATTTACTATTTGTGCTTTTCTTGATATTCGTATCGAATTGAGGTTTATATGTATTTTTTTTATTTTATAAGGGTTCGACACCCTTGGATTTTTACGCTATAAATTCTTTTTACCCTCTCGAAATAAAATCTTCAAATTTATTATCACGTGATTTAAAAATCGAGTATCAAATACCATCTCCATTCAGTAGGAATTTGCACCCTACAGAACGATATATTTTTTAAGAAAATTGTGTTTTATATATAAAGTAGTGGTATATGATTAAATATGTATATAAGTTTGTGGTTGTGTTTTTTTTTTTTTTTTAATAGCATGCAAATTTATGTGAAACGTGTGCAAGTATCAGAAGGGAATAACTTGATTTGCTGATAATGTTTCTACACATATAGTAGACTTCTTTCCCGTTGAGAGGCTTAAAAACAAAAGAATTTGCACATACCTTTATTGGCCTCCTCGATCTATGAGATAAAGCATCCATCTTTTTCTCTTTTATTGCAACACACTCATTGTGCATAGTTATTGTATTCATCATTGTCCTTCATATTCCGTTGTGCATTTAACTATTTCTTCACCATTATTGCCATTCCTTTTCATCAATTTCATGCTCTCTCAATCGTTGATTGCTCTTCTTGATGTTGAAGCAGATGGATTCTGTTACTCACTCTGCAGTCACTCCTAAAAAGAGCCGCCTGGCCCGCACTTTCGCCAAGGTTCTGCACAAACGAGCTGCTGCTGCTACTGCTACTGCGGGTGTTTCTCCTGATGACACGAAGAAAGATGCGTCGAAGAAAAATCCAAAGGCTCCTGTGCCCGATCACATGGTTAGAGAAGCGTTCCTCGCGAAGGTGTTCGCGAGCGTTTCCTCTGTTAAGGCTGCGTACGCGCAGCTGCAGCACGCGCAGTCCCCCTACGACGCGGATGGCATTAGTGCGGCGGACGAGATAGTGGTGGCGGAGCTGAAGAAGCTGTCGGAGCTGAAACAGTGTCACTTGAAGAACGAGGTGCACGAGGCGTCCCCGGACACTGCTCTGCTCAAGTCTGAGATCCAGGAGCAGAGCAGTGTCCTGAAGATTTATGAGGTCACTAGTAAGAAGGTGGATTCTCAGCTCAAACTTAAGGATTCAGAGATCACATTCCTGAGGGAGAAGTTGGCCGAGGCGGAAAGCGAAAACGAGGTGGTTATGAAGATGTTGCATCCGAGCGGGGATGTGTCCCCTCTCGGTAATGCTAAGTTGTCGAGCTTGAGGCCGAGCCATTTTATCGCGTGCTTACAGCACACGATAAAATCGGTTCGGAGTTTCGTTCGGATGATGATTAGTGAGATGGATTGTGCTGGTTGGGATTTGGGAGTTGGTGCCAGTTCTATTCAGCCAGGTGTCTCATTTTGGAGGCCTAATCATGTGTGTTTTGCTTATGAATCATTTGTGTGCAGAGAGATGTTTGACGGTTTTGATTACCCGAATTTTGGGCAGGGATCGGATTCCCTGCCCGAGCAGGACAAACGTCGTGCTATGTTTTTCAACAGGTTTAAGGAGCTGAAGTTGGTCCGAGCTGCGGATCACCTAGCGTGGAAGCCTAAATCGAGGTTCGGGTCTTTCTGTCGGGCTAAGTACTTGCGAGTCATTCATCCAAAGATGGAAATTTCCTTTTTTGGAAATTTGAACCTAAGGGAGTCGGTCTGCTCGGGTGGGCTGCCCGACTCCCCTTTGTTCGTCTCGTTTATAGAGATGGCGAGACGGGTGTGGCTCCTCCACTGCCTAGCCAAGTCGTTTGATCCGGAGGTTTCCATCTTTCAAGTGAGCAAGGGGAGCCGATTTTCGGAAGTCTATATGGAGAGCCTCAGTGACGAGGCTTTCGCAGCGTCCGATCCTCGTGTTGCGTTCGTGGTCGTGCCGGGGTTTAGGGTCGGAGCAGTCGTGGTTCAATCTCAGGTTTATCTGTGCTGATTGATGATCATGAAATGGAGATTAGGAGGGTTGTGATGAAGGCCATAGGCTTGAAACTTTTTTTGTCCTTTCAAATATAATCATTCTTAGAGAATGATTGCCGTGGCTTGCCTAGGGGTTGTGCCTTTTTTTTTTTGTTTAAAAGAACAAATTGTAGGGGAAATTTAATAACTTTAAATTAATTTGTTCAATGATTGCTCAAAGTTGCAGCTGTATATTGTAGTGTTTTTTTTTTAATGGTATTTGTTTTTTGTTTTTTTTTTTAAATGTTAGTGGTTAGTACACCAAGTCTCCATACACTCATATCTAAAAACCAACATTATATCTTCCTCCTACTCGTTCTCAAAGGAAATCGAACCCGGATCACTCACTCAAGTGAGGAGGTCGGTGATCGGGTGAGCTAATTCACTTGGTTTTTTAATGGTATTTGTTTGTTATTTCTTATATTTTAGTACAGATATTAAGGTATGTATATATATAAGTTATGGGATTTTTTATACATAAATATGTGATGTGGATTTAATGGGAAATAATTTTAAGAAAATGAAATCTTCAAGAGCAGAGGGAAAAAAATGCATGGGACCTTTTTCCTTGGTGTAAAGTACGAATTATTTGGAATTCCAGTTGTTATTGACCAACTGAAGTTAGATTTAGACGTCTTGTCAAAATCTTTTTTCATAATTGAATCCACGAGTATATTATTATTATATTGGTTAAAATTAATCCATTCGTCCTAACTCTTTCTTCCTGCTTTTTCATTTTGGGAAGTCCTAACTATTTCTTCACACCTTAAAAAAAAAAAATTTACACTCATAAAAATCAATAAAGTATACTTTTTATATTTTATTATTTAACTTCACACTCACATACTTTAATAAAAGTCAATAAAATATTTATGGAAAGTACATATGATATACTTTTCATAAATATTATCTTTATTAAAAACGGACCTCACAATATCCCGTAATATCCTCCGACATATTGCATTAAACCACGTGCAAAAATGTGAGCATAAATTTCGTGGACGGAGGTAGTACATGTTATTATTAAAAAAAATCATTTTTAATGATATGACTTTTTAGTAATAATACGTGTAACCTTCAGTAATAAATTGTATAGTTTTTTAAAAATACACTTGAATTGCATGGTGCATTTGGTGCACAAGAGACTTATTCTTGTCGCTACGTACGGTGCAACTGATGCACATTAGACTGATACTTCTTACATATACATAGTGCATTATTTTTGAGTTGGTCAGTTTCATCGTTAAATTAGTTTAGAACAACTAACACTTCAACTAATACTCTTTAATGAAATAACCAATATAAAAAATTAATACATCATATTATAAATAACTAATATTTTTTAATTGAACTAATTCTTTTAAAATCAATTTTAAGATAAAAGTTGCTCTTACAAGATTTTATTTTGATAATAAAACTTGAATGAACTCGAGCTCACAGTGAACTTGAGTTTATCATGAATTATCACTGTTATGTGCATACACTATTATTATTATATATTTTCACTATTAATATTGTGCATATACACTATTATTATTAAAAAGTTAAATAAAATTTTATAATAGTAACAGTGATTGTACAACAGCATAATAATAATAGTTTAAAAAAAAACATGTTCATATGAACTCAATTCTCAATAACCAATTTTTGCTTTTTAATTTTAAGGGGCACCACCTCATTTGGCGCACTCTTAAATCACGTGCGTAATGCGATGAATTATCAAAAGCGATGGAATCGTGCATGAATCTTGATTTTTTATGTATTACTTGAAAAAGGGCATAAGGTTGATGATGGGCCAGTCTCCCTTTACTCTAAAGTACTCTAAAATTAAAATATATTCCCTCTGTCCCACAGGAATTTGCACACTTTTTTTATTAGGATGTCTCATATAAATTTGCACACTATAAAAAAAGAAAATATTGATTTACGTGCACACTCACAAACCTTTACACATATTTACCCATATGCCACTATTTTATATATAAAACAATTTTCCTTAAAAAATGTGTCCTCCCGTAGGGTGCAAATTCCTACGGGACGGAGGAAGTATTAAAATTGAGTGGATATTATATGTATAATGCACACAGAAATAGGATCCTTGTGTAATAATTTAATTCAATTCAAATTGTCAAAAAATACATAGTTCGGATCGAATCACAATTTGAATCAAGTCAAGTTAATATGCAAAAATTATATTTTCCATATGTATTACACGCATAATATTTTGCCATTAAAACCTCGTTATTCCTTCTTTTTGAAATCATATCTTCTACTTAGTCAATTCGACCGCACGAACTCTTATTATTATTATTATTCTTATTCTTTTTTTTTTTTTTTTATAAGGGCAATAATATATTACTCAAAATCGAGTTTGAGTAAACTCAAATTCATTCAGTTTTTCTTCTTGGGCCTTATTTGGTAGGTGGGCTTGAAAAGTCCTTGAAATAAATCATTTCAGTCCATATTTGGTAGGATTTAAATATTTTTAGGGGCACTTGGTATTTTTTTTGAAATAGTAATTATATCATTAAAGGGTAATCACTATGGAGTAAGTAATTACTTTTTTTTTATTTTTTTTTAAATTTCATTTATTTATAATAAATAATATCAAACACTACTAATGAGGATTATCCTCTTTAATCTTAATTTATTCCTATTCCCCACCCTCATTATCCCCAACCAAGCGACCCCTTAGTTGTGCCCGAGAAAAAGAACGCCTAGGTAAACAATGATGGATCTAATTTATAATAACTAATTACTGATTATCAATGAACATGGTCGATATTTTAAACATAGAGTTGGAGAATCAACTAGCTAGCCAGCCCTAACAATCAATTAACATGATCGATCTTTGTAACTAATTATCAATACATATTATAATTAATTAGCACACGCACATATGTCATAATTAATTAATGATCGTAATATTGCATAACTCGATCGAAGAGATATATATCTATAAATTAAGTGATCGATCGATGTATCCATATTGAATTCATGAATTTTAATGTCCGGCTCCAGGACTAGGCACCGATCGTCCTAATCGGCGACCACGAGCAATCGGTTTTTCTTCTCTAGGAAAGGAAGGTGACGCATAACAACTTTCTTCCATGCATAAGAAGAGCTTTCTAGCCTCCAATCCTTGATCATGTGATGAACATATCAAAACAAGAACTAGGGCAAAGCAAAATGAGCTAAAACGAATCATTTTGTATATATGTTGTTTGGGAATGAAGGGGTGTTTGATGATGAAAAAATGGAGGGGAGAGACGTGCTTTTATATAGATGCATGCATAATGGGAGAGATATAAATAAAGTAAGGCTTAGCATTGTATGCACTAGGTACAACTCAAGTTCATTTTTAAAAAGTTACATAAAATACTACTGAAAAGTTACGCATGTTATTACTGAAAAGTGTATCTTTAATAGTGTAGCTTTTCAATAATAATTTATGTAACTTTTCAATAATAAATAGTGTAACTGTTTAAAAATACACTTGAGTTGCACGGTGTAACTGGTGCACAAGAGACTTACTCATAGAGTAAATATTATTCACTCGAATAATTTTACTAGATTGTTTGATAGGCTTTTTTTTTCCAAATAAATATAGGTATTCTTGGTAAATTTAATGTGTTCATAGATCATCTTGGTATTAGGAAATTATCTGCAATTATGGAGTAAGAACGAAAAAAAAATTGTTGATGAATGTCTCATATGCAATTAGTGTGTGATGGACTTACTCAACAGCTGAGATTTGGACTGGTTACACTGATAATCGATATCAGTGTAAACTTTTCGATCAGTGTAATATGCTCACATTTTTCAGTGTACATAATCTCAAATATTGAGCGCAGAATACTTACTCAATTTGTCAAGAATATGACTACATTTATCAGGTCACTAATTTTTGTGACATCAAATATAGTAAATTAAACTAGAAGATTATTTTATACCAAAAAGGAGACCATAGTCACAAAAAATATCATTTGATTTTGAGACTTGAGGAAGCACCAAAATGTGTGTAAATGTTAATGTTTAAGTCAATTGGATTAGTTAGTTACAGGGTTTGCTAGCAAAGTTTATAATTTAGTGGTTGTGGAGAAAATAGACTGCTTTATTGATTGATCATATATAGTAAAATGGTGTTACGTATTATATTCTATTTTGCAGGATCATTTTCATTAGGTTTACCTATTATATATTATAATTAACATGACTATTTAATTATTGTAATAACAATAAATTAAAGACACAATTTGTGTATTCATGCATGAGATATTGACTATGGCTACCAAATTTAGATTGTTCACTAAATTTGAGAGGTTGGATTAGAAGTAAATTGGTGACATATTTAACAACGGACACCAATTAAACTACTCCCTCCGTCCCAAAGGTATTTTCACCCTTGAGGTTGCACATTTTTTGAGAAAAGATGGCATATAAAATAATAAAAATGGTAAGATTGAATGTAAAAATAATGGTATTTCGTGTAAATATATATATGAATAGTGTGAGGATAAAATTAAAATAATACTCCCTCCGTCCACGATAAATGGTCCACGTTGCCTTAAACAGCCGTCCACAATAAATGGTCTACTTACCTAAAATGGAAAACTTACAATCATTATTTTCATTTTTTATATACATATACTCACTTTTACCCATCACATCAAGTACTTTTTTAATAATTAAGTATTTTTTTATATTAATACACTCACTTTTACACATCAACATCAACTTTTCTTAATAACCGTGAATTGTCAAGGTAGTCCAATTTTTGTGGACGGAGGGAGTAATTTTTATTTATAAAATGTTAAAACAACTGTAAAAACAAATAAAAAAGGAAAATACGGAAATAATTTTGGCACGGAGAAAGTAAAATTTACGTACATTGTTTAAAATAGTCCTATTTGGATGGTCATCATCATGAGCCAGTGAACAATAGTTCATGCTTGATGCTTCAAATATCTGTTAGTTATATATTGATATGCCAAACACATGCAGTGTCGTGTTCGGAATTGTCTATAATATGTCAAAATTTTGTCATTAAATCGGGTCGATGAGAAACTGAATTTATCTCCAACAAGATTATATTCTCGTAATACACGGACCTGATAAGATTAAAAATCAATGTTAAAAAATATCAAAGTATATATAGGAAAATTAAATACAACGTAGAAATCAC
>JAPKLY010000007.1:2629062-2669364 GCA_026898435.1 Prunella vulgaris | reverse complement strand
GTAGGGGTGGGCAAAAAACCGAAAAACCGAATTTCCGAACCGAATCGAATCAAAATATTTCGGTTAATTTGGTTCAGTTAATTCGGTTAAAAATTTCGGTTCGGTTAAAAATTTCAATAACCGAAATTTTTTCGGTTCGGTTAGGTTATGAATCCATAAAAACCGAAAAACCAAAATATTATATATATTATATAATATATATTATATTTATTATATATAAGTAATATATATGAGTTATTCTAATAATATTTATTAACTTTCTTTTCAAAATCCTAGTTTCATTTAGGGAAAGAGAGATATATATTTAAAAAAAATGCTTGAAAAATTAGATTATACATAAATTATGAAATATATTTAAAAATTCGATTTTAACCGAATTAACCGAAATATATTTCGGTTATTTCGGTTTTCAAAAATTTCGGTTCGGTTTCAGTTTCTGGATTATAAAATTCGGTTATTTCGGTTTGGTTAAAAAATAGTCCAAAACCGACCGAACCGACCGAACGTCCACCCCTAGCCTAGTGTACAAAATCCTAGATAAAGAGATCGGGTTGAAATATTACAGGAATTGGAGGGTTCAAATTTTCTAAAACTTAATAAATTTTGAATTTATAAATTTTAATATATTTCCGATTTTCTTTTGAAATATGTGATTTTTTTTTTCTAAAATATATTTTCAAATCCTTTTTCTTAAATTTTTTATTGTTTACATTTTTATTTTTGGAACATATTTAGAAACAAATCTAGAAATATATATATATATATATATTTTGGACAAAGTTGGATGGGAAAACTACCATCATCCTCTGCTGGACAGGTAAATCAGCAAATGATGTTGGATACTAAAACGATGCCGTATATTCATTTTTTTTAATTTTTTTTTAATTTTAGCAAGGATCAAGTCATGATTTTTTATATCGTGCTAATAAGATAGAAAAACAAAAATACGTCACTGTTGATCTGACGAACTAACACCTTCAGCATGAGGATAATTACGAAGATTTGGCAGATCGCTAAGACTCACCCAGATCCGCGGAAGGGCGGAGCTCGCCCAAAAGGGCTCGCCTCTGTCATGTTGAAGCTCGCCCCATGTCCCCTTGGAAGACCTCGCCGAGGTCCATTTTCGCACGACGTCGGTCAACCACACAAGGCATTGGAGCTCGCCCTACAACTCGCCCAAACCAGTGAAATCCACCTTCGAGCTCGCCTGGGAGCTCGCTTGTTAGTTAATAGGACCCCGATAGCGCGCTCTTTTTTTCTCCGTCCGGTTTATCCACAAGGGTGGTTTACGGCGAGGTTTTTAATGAGGCCCATCTAGTCTAAAGCATAGTAGTAGGACGAGGCGTGATAGGGGAAGCAATGTGAGAGATCAAAACGAGGGTAAGGAACCCTAGTCAACACCGGAAGCCACATAGGCTCGTAAGGTGCCGTCTCACACTCACACACCTATAAATAAGACATCTCTTGTAACTATTAGGGACAATTCTCACATTTCACACAATTAATACAATCTCTACTGCAATATTTCTCTCTCTAAACTCTCTCCACTCCCTCTTCATATTATATCCAAGAACATAAAATCTTGGATTATTGTTTGATAGGATTAATGTGTTATAACCAGCCACATAACAAACACGATTAACAAATTCTATCAACAATCACTATTTTAGTATATCCTGATTTCGCTGTCCAACAGAGAATTCATATCCCAATTATTCTGCTGTGTAGAAGATTTTTTTTCCCCAGACTCTACCATTCATCATCTCATATTATTCTTTTGCCTAGCTTTTACCCGAATAATTGAGGTAGTAAATTATTTGTTGGTTGAGACTTGAGAGTGATAAAAATATTTATATAAATGTTACTAAAAATAAAAATATTTCATATATCCTGCACCATAATATATTTATGAATAAGGTAAAAGTGACTTATAAATTGCTACTACAAATGGGCCCTCTTTTCGGGCCTTATAGCCCAAATCAAAACACAAAGCCCATATCTCCTAATTGAAAAAAAAAAATACCTGCAGGCTAAACTATCCATTTCATTTACGAATAGCAAAACAAAAAAAAGGCTCCCGCTCTTTTCCAATCAAAAACCCCCAATCTGCATCCCAAAACCCTCTACCCCAACCTCCGAATTCAAATCGATTCGCCTAGTTTGCCCAGGAAATGAGGGAGGAGGTAATAGAGAAGCTCCGGGGTGTGGTTCGGGACTGTGTTAGCAAGCATTTGTACTCATCGGCGATATTTTTCGCCGACAAGGTGGCGGCGGTGACGGCGGACCCTGCCGATATATACATGCAGGCACAGGCGCTCTACCTCGGCCGTCATTACCGCCGCGCCTTCCACCTCCTAAACGCCTCGCAAATCGTCCTTCGTGACCTCCGTTTCCGCTACCTAGCTGCCAAATGCCTCGTAAGATTTTTATTTTTATTTTTTTCTCCTGTTGCAATATTGTGTATTGATGTGTAGGTAGATTAATTTTTGGAGAAGAGGCATTTAAGTGTGTTAGTTTTGGGTTTTTTGTTTCTGAGTTTTTAAATTTCTTTGTAACGCTACATTTTCGTGCGAATTTCCATTGCGTACCACTTATAGTGGAACTTCTTTATTAAACTGAAAATTTCAGACTCTGCAAGACTATTGGTGATTATTTTATACATTAAATGTCTTAGAAAAGATTTTGTAGTGATTACTATATATTTATTTTAGGAAACTTGTGGTTTCTTTCTCTCTTTAAGTGTTTTGTGAATAACCAGCTCCTTTTGGAGATGGTGCCTTGTTTTTAAATGGAATGAAAGATTATATAACTAGACAACTAGATTGTCCTGTAGGGAATATAGACAATTCTCCTTTTATTTTTTTTCCGAAACTAAAGCAACACACTTAATCAATTTGAGATTCAGCTAGAGTTTAGCATAATAAGTCAAGGGATTTGCACAATTCATTTTCAGTTATCATTTGAATGTCGTTAATTAACACACTCGCCATATAACACCGTTTTCCCTTGGGTTAACCAAGTGTAACACGTGTTGGTGATTGATTGATTTGTTCACATAATAACAAATCAGATTTTGCTGATTCTCCTTAATAATCACAAACGATATAATATTACCAGGAAGAACTGAAGGAATGGGATCAATGCCTGTCAATGCTTGGTGATGCTAATGTCGATGAACATGGTAACATTACTGACTCAAAGGATTACAATAGCATGTACCTGGATAAAGATAGTGAAGACCGTGAAATTAATGTGAGTTTATTTAGATCCAGCACATGATAAAATGTGGCGTTTACTTCTGGCCGCCTCATTGTTAGGAAATAATAAGGGAAGGGAATGGCTCATTAATAGTGGTTATAGTGAAGAATGATGGTTATGTTTCTCTTACAGATTATATCAGCCATATGTTTTTTAAGAGGCAAGGCACACGAGGCATTGGAAAATCGTGCACAGGCTCGCTTATGGTGCGTGCAATATTGAGGGATGCTGTTTAATTTTGCTTCATTTGCATTATTTTGGCATATATGATCTTTTATACTTTTATTTATGGTTTGTCCTCCAGTGGTGACTATTGTGTAGGATCACTACAATTTTGAAAATTTAACTATCCATACTCCAAAAAGCTAGTTGAGTAATTTAATGTCTTCATTTGAATTCTAAAAATATTTAGATAGAACTGACATAACAAAAAGAATATTGAACAATTTGAATCACCATTTCCCTATAATGACCAACAAGTTTACTCTGAAAAATTTCCAGGTTCAAAGTAATGTCAAACAGATGACAGTGGTAGGTTATTGCAGAAGTTATCATGGAATATGATGTGGAATTGTTCCAAAAGAACTTAGTAAAACATCAAAGAATTCAATAGATAACAAACTATAGTCAACCCTGGCTTTGGGAAACAGAAACTTACTCAATAACCTTTTCCAACTGAGTCATAACTTTACCAATAAAAAAATAAATAACCTTTTCCAACAAGAAGGTAGCAATGTGACATATGGAACTTAGATGGATCGAATAGAAGATTTGATTTCATGTTGCTATCTCCTTTGGTTGGTGAAATGATGAGTTAGACTTAGCTAGAACATAATACTGCATTATAAATTGTTGCCACTTTGAGTTTCCATGTTACTAAGCATTAAGATGAGGGCCTCTATTTTAAAAAATATTATGATTTATTAGAACCTTGAATTTTAGAGGTTGTGGTCTACCTTTTCCCCATTCATTTTTCATATTACTTGGTTCAAATTTCTCCGCTGTTTCGGATCTCATTCTCTTGTTTTGTTGCTTCATTCTAGATTAGCTGCATGCTATTCTTTTCACTGTAGATTGCATTTCTATTGTTTTTGAAAGTTATAGCAGAGCTGATTTGGTTAACAGACAGAACTTACTTTAGTCTACATTTTCTCATGCACTTGAAGGTACAAAGCTGCCATCAGAGCTGATCCTCTGTGTTATGAGGTACACTAGTTAACTGTATTACAGCATAATTCTCCTCAGTCACATGACGTGAAACACTAAAGCTATTACCAGTTTGTCATTGAATAACGATAATTTAATTAAAAAAATCAGTTCGAATGTTAAAATCCTTTGTTGCTACCATTAATTATTTTCAAAATGTATTGTTATCTTGGACCCACCATCATATTTTCTTCTTGTTCCAGGCCCTGGAATGTCTTATTGAGGGTCACATGCTCAGCTGTGAAGAAGGTCTGGACTATCTTTTGGTAAATATGCAAAATAGGGTTAGACATGCTTAACATGTGATATAATATGTTTGTTAATTATCTATTTTGCTACTAATCGAACACCTAATATAAATAACTTAGTTAATATCATTAAAAGAAATGATTGATTTTCAGCAATATATCACCAGAATACAAAGCTAATACAACATTGTTATATATTCTAGAGACCAATCTACTAGCGGCCTTGCAGTTCAGCCCCGAAGATGGATGGCTCTCCTCATTTTATTCATGCTTGATTAAGAAAGTAAGTTGAGTTTTAAGAGCTAGTGCACTTCCAAGTTAACGAAATTCAATTCATTTTCATCAATGTTTTGTTCAAGAACATCTATTATATTGTTCTCAGTATAATACCAACTGTATCATTATCCCCAGTATGATAAAGAGAATGTTGTTGAAGCCAAATTTAGAGAGCTCGAGCTGGAAGTCTCTAATACGAAGACATCTGGGAAATCACTAAGCTCGCTGAAGAACAACACTGATCTCTTAGCCTGCAAAGCTGAGTACTACCATCAGTGTGGTGAATACCAAAAATGTTTTGAACTAACATCAATGTGTGTCTGCTATTCTCTCTAATCAGAAATTAGATTTGACATTTATTATGTTATTCACTTATTATGCATGTTTGATTCAGATTGCTTGAGAAGGATCCTTTCCACCTAAAGTGCACCTTGGTGCATTTAGCTGCGGCCATGGAGCTTGGGCAATCAAATGAACTCTATCTAATGGCATGCAATTTAGTCAAAGACTATCCTCAGAAGTGAGAATCTATTGACCCTTTTACACAATCATTTTATTTTTTTTTGTTTCTTTTCTTCTCTAGAACTGTACCTTATGCACAATGGTTACTGGCATTGTATTGGGATTTGGGATAGCTTCACTTTGCTTTGATGTAAATGATTGAAAACCTAGTCAGTATTAGATATTATTTTGGTGCTGAAGTTTCCAGATTTGCTCTGTTCATCTGGTTCCTGCTAAAGTTAGATCACATTTGCATCCTTTTCATGACTAGCTTATGCCAGATCATCTATTGATTTGTTTTGAGGACTAAATGGTCACAAACATGTAAAAAGAAAGTGGAAGAGGGACAGTTCTCAACATTTGTTAAATTTCCACCATTCTTTTTAAGTGAGTAGTTTCAATATAGGGTGCTTCACATATTGGTTCGAAAAAATCACTATATTTACAAATTGGTTCATAAAAATTTGCACGGAAGTGTTTTTTGTGTTTGCACGGAAGTGTTTTTTTTTGCACATAAACCAATTTGTAATTTGTGCGAATTTGTTGAACCAATTTGTACTTTTTTCTTCAATAGCAATATAATATGGTTAAATCAGAATAAAACTCACAAAAGTTCCGAGTATTAATGTCTTTTTTCTTATATTTGTTCTACTTAACTATGTCTAGGTATAACATCTCGACTCAATTTTAAATCTTAACCAAGTTCTGGATGTCTTATTTGTTGTTTTAACTGTATGATAGTTGTCCCTTTCATATATATCCAGAAACTTCCGGATTCATGTTCAATGACTTCTTGTGGCATGTTTATTCAGAGCCCTGTCTTGGTTTGCTGTGGGTTGCTACTACTACTGCACCAAAAAGTATGATCAATCACGCCGTTATTTCAGGTATTAACCCTTGAATTGGACCTCCTAAGGGATATGATGTTTTATCTATGAGATTCATGTTTTATATTTTGGGTTTAAGGGGTAGGAGATGGAGGAAGGTGGATATGCAACTATCATCATAATTGAATTCAAATTTATTCCTGAATAATTTTAACTTATTTATTATTATTTTCATACTAGTTTGACCATAAATAAGGGAAATTTAGTCATGCTGACAAATTTCTATTTCTTATTCAAGTGTTTTCTTAGACTTTACTCCTCTCACGTGTTAATCTTTTGGACTTTGGAAGGCAGTCATTTCTTACTGCTTTTCAGTTGGCTGTCTGTATCATTTTATGCAATATTTTGATGTACGTGTGGGAAAGGAGCTTCTGTTATTAACAGTCTTCTGTTATTAACGTGTGGGAAAGGAGCTTCTTCCCTTCATATCCATCTTGAGTACATCTATTCCGTGTTTATCCTTCTCCAGCAAGGCAACAAGTTTAGATGGCACGTTCGCTCCAGGCTGGATTGGGTATGGGAATGCATGTGCGGCTAAAGAAGAAGGAGATCAAGCAATGTCGGCTTACCGAACTGCTGCTCGTTTATTTCCTGGGTAATTTTATTTTATGTTGTCCATATATCTGGTATATTTGGTTGCTTTTTTATTAACTTTAACGGCTACTAATCATCCATTTTTATTTAAGTCATGCTTAAAAATTGTATTTGTTCTTAAATATCTTTCCTTTTACATTGTAACAGTTGTATTATTTGTTTTAATTGCTACTACTGTTGAGTTATAGCCGTTTGAGTTGGGTGGGGGAATGTTGTGCATTTGAGCGTGATATACGAATGTTATTTGTTCGTCACAACTCACAAGTTTTCTTGGTGGATTTTTGTTTTTATCCTCTAAAGCATTATCCAGTTGTTTTTAAAGTGTGTTTCATGTTATACAAACAGAAGGTTTACAGTTTATGTTCACCAATCACCATCTTAGACATGTTCAGCTAAGCAAAGTATGCTTTTAGCTATAAGAAGATCCAGTGATAGTGGCATTTGACCTGGCCTGACCGTTCCATAGAATCATTACTTTTCCGTTTAAAGAAAGTAACGAATTTTGTTATTTTGAACTTTTCACATTCTCATGCTTACATTGCTCGCATCTCTTTCTTGTCTTTATTCTGAGAACCCAATACAGTTCTGACTGCTGAATTTCAATTTATTATTATTTTTTTTTTGGAGAAGTGCATACAAAATTAGTCGATACTCGATAGTTAAGTTGAAGAAGAAAATTGCCTTCATGCATCCAGGTTCTGTGGCTTAGGAGTTCGGGACCTGTAGGGTTAATAAAATTATGCTAAGAATTTATTGCGAGGATGGTTGTGCTACTAGACATCTTGTTAAGAATCTGCGTGGACTTTAAGACCTTGTGTCCTTGTTTATTCCTCATGCTGTTGAGATTATTAATGCTGTTTAGTTTATCTTAAGGTTGCATGTTGTGAAAGTCTTTTGTTACTTTTTTTTTTCTTTATTACAATCATTGGTTTTTCCAGGTTGTATATTAATAATCTTTGATTCCAGGTGCCATTTGCCAACTCTATACATAGGAATGGAATACATGCGAACCCACAGCTTTAAACTTGCTGAGCAGGTGAGGATCTCTTCCGTAGTCGTGGTTTTGCTTTGGGCTTTAGGTGTCATTTGGCAGTAAAGATATAGAGCTTATGTATTCCTTTTTTGTTTAATGATACTGTCCACATGCTCATCCTTCTAAATGGAACTTGCATCCAGTTTTTTATGCAGGCCAAGGACATATGCCCTTCAGATCCACTTGTATATAATGAACTTGGAGTCGTGGCCTATCATATGAAAGAGTAAGGTTACCTCTCAAGAAATTACCTAGCATTTGTACCTCCCTCTCAGGAAATTTCTAGCATTTACTTTGAACTTATTATGTTCTTAGCTCTGAAAAAAATTGATTTGTAATATATAATTGATATTTCGTTTCACAAACCTCCTGAAATGATGGTGGCACCATCACTCAGAACATAAATATAATGGCGTGGGAGAGAGAGCAGTGAACTGAGAAGTCAAAATATAGTTTAAAGTGAAACGGTGTGGGAGAGAGAGCAGGGGGGGGTCAATTCTGTGGTGAAATACACATAGACATTTGGTAGTGTGTATAATTCTTATCTTATTATGTTATCAGAAATTTCCTTCCAAAATATTTCAGGTATAAGAAGGCCGTGTACTGGTTTGAGAAGACATTGGATCATGTGCCGTCCTCTTTAAGTGAGATGTGGGAGCCAACTTTAGTAAACTTTGCTCATGCATTGAGAAATTTGAAGTATGTATTATCTTTTTATTTTAGTAGGTGCTTCATGATATTAATTTTTTTTTTTATTATGACACAATGTCCTAAATTTGAATTCCGTGCATTATATCAATCTTTGCTCATCTTGCATGAAGGAACTTGCTTGTAGTTCAGAAAAAAAATTGCCAGTGTCCTCTCTTTTATTTATTTATTTAAAAAAAAAAAATTCCTCTCTGGTCATCTTATCTCTGCTTGGGCTTTCCCCGTAATCAGACGCTTGTGCAATTATTGATTGCCTAATCGTAGTGTTCTTTTTATTTTTGTGATTGATGATCCATAAAATGTTGTGACTATCAGGAGGTACGATGAAGCAATTATGTACTATGAGAAAGCACTTGCATTGTCAACAAGAAGTTTGAGTACATATGCAGGTCTTGCATACACATATCACCTAAAGGTTTTTAAATCACGAAACATTTGCTTTAGTTTTTTTTTTTTTATAAACCAAGGATGTGACTGTCTTACACATCTTTCCTTTTCCAGGACAATTTTACAGCAGCAATTACACACTATCACAAGGTATGGCTTTAAATCCCAAGTATTCAGTGAAAATCACACACTATTTGTAAACCACACACTATTTTTTCGGAAATCAAAACGTTTATCGGCTCTGGCACCGTTTATCGGTTTTATACGTAGAGCCACACACTGTTTATCGTTTTGATCACACATAAATCTTTGGCCTGGCACATAATACTCTCTTTTCAGGCTCTACGTATAAAACCGGATGATCAGTTCTGTACAGAGATGTTGACGCTTGCTCTTCAAGATGAATGTCGACTTGGAATACACCCGAAAGTCGAGACGCTTAGGAGTCAGCTGTTTACTTGAAGTAATTGCTGATCTCCATACTTATTTAATGTTTTGTAATCTGTAAACAAAATAGGAAGATGATGGTAAAAGATGTAGTGGTAGGTAATATAATTCAATTAGTGTATTGTATTGTATCTTGTCCTTGTTAGTTATACAGCGACTGCCATTTTGTTTTATTCTGAGGGGGAAAAGAATATCGACGGTCCAAATTGGGTTTCGGAAATTTTATATTTATATATGATAGTACTCCCTCCGTCCCGTAGGAATTTGCACCCTACGGGACGGCATATTTTTTAAGGAAAATTATTTTATATATAAAGTAGTGGCATATGGGTAAATATGTGTAAAGGTTTGTGAGTGCACGTAAATCAATGTTTTTTTTTTTGGTAGTGTGCAAATTTGTGTGGGACGTTCCAATAAGAAAAGTGTGCAAATTCCTGTGGGACAGAGGGAGTATATGAAAAAGTCCATTTTCTTTAGTTAAGGAATTTGTGGTTTATTTGTATCTATCTGTACAGAGACCATTAAAAAAAAAACCAGAAACAAACAGTGCTTTTTTTTTTTCTTTTTTTTTTTCGGCTTAGTTTTGTATGCATCAGTTGCATCGTGCAACTTAAGTTCATTTTTAAAAAATTACACAAAATACTACTAAAAAGTTACACAAGTTATTATTGAAAAATATATCTTTAATAGTGTTATTTTTCAGCAATAATTTGTGTAACTTTTCAGTAATAAATAGTGTAATTATTTAAAAATACACTTGAATTGCACGGTGTAACCGGTGCACAAGATTTTTTTTCTCTTGATATTTTGTATCAATTGGTAAGGCTTTTAATATTCCCTGTTTGATAATAGCGTATGTCTGTCGTGAACTAGAATTTACTTAAATATTATATTTTAAGTATTATTATTTTTATTAAAAAGTTAAGTATCAAATATTTTTTTTAAATTGTGATAGTTTGTATAGATACACGGTAATTTAAATAAAATTTTGTCCTGATGATTTTATGTTGAAATTTTTTCCTGATGATTTTATGCTGAAACTTTTGATATTTCCATCCTCTCAACGCTTACGACAGTGACTTTTAAGTTTTATGGCTCATTTGGTTCGTAAAATAAAAATATCTATCCGCAAAAAATATGCATTTTTTTACGGATAAATATTTTTATTTTACGAACCAAATGAGTCCTTAATATACTTTTGTTTGTACGTTTGGCTTAGCACTTATTTTCTGGCCTTCATTTTCTTCTATAATCGAGTGTGTATAAGACAGATTTAACGTTTAATAAATAAGGGGTGTGCGTATTTTAAAGGATAAAATTATTTATTCGTTTAAAAATAATTTTATCATTTAAATTAAATACATGTTAAAAGTAAGTTAAGATGTGATTCAAATTTTTTCATAGTATGAAATAGAAAATTTACTGTCCCTCCATACTCTGGGATTTGGGGGAAAATATGTTGGTTACACCAGAAAATTGACTGGGGAGGAACGATTATTGGACCATTGCAAAGCTAATCTGCTTTATAATGATAATATTGAAACAAAATCAATCTGCATAAATCCTGACTTTTCCAATCATGGGATAAAGAACACATAATTGATGAAGAAAATATTACTTGACGGAGGAAGCAAAATTTTTTGCATGATTCGAAGTTTAATACCTACAAATGTGTAAATTTTGTACAAAAATCAAGGGAAATAGATTCCTTTCAGCAACCACAGAAGTTTCAACTTAGGTTGATTTTTTTTCTCACTCATTCAGTAATTCTTTCTCCGTGCTGTATCGAGAATGAATGCATTCAAACGCTGGCCAAACATCTTGGTCGAGAACGACTGCACAACATGCTCCCGAGCTTCTCTTCCCATAATTTTCGACATTTGAGGATCACGAATAAAATTAGCCATAGCAACAGAGAAATCTCGGGGGCTAGGGTCACAGAGGTAGCCCGTAACTCCACTTTTTATTGTCTCAACTGGGCCACCACTGTTGCACGCGATTACGGGTTTGTGGGCCGCCATCGCTTCCAAAGGTACAATTCCAAAATGCTCATCCTGCATGAATTGTAGTATTCACATTATAATTAAATTACATGAATAATGTGGTAAATGTTTTTTTCAAGTCATGAAATTTTGTCTATTTTTGCTTTCAACATACTCTACCTTCCTGGATTGAATTTCATCCTGTTAACTTCAAAATCCAATGTTTTAATCCTTTGACTGGCTACAACATGTTCGAATTTTATGATTTAACTTTCAAAATTGATTACTAGACCATTATAGCCAGTTAACAGGATGAAATTCAATTTGGAAAAGTGGAGTGTCCTAAAAGCATAATTGCACACTCTTAAAGGATTAAAGGAAATGTTATCCCAAAATATTAGATAGTGGACCTTGGGCGTGTAAAGTACACAAAGGCATTGTGAGAGAAGAGTGTTTCTTTCAGATGTAGGACAAGATGTAACGAATTGGACTTGGTTAGATACGCCTTCCCTTTCAGCCAGGTTTTTCAGCTCCTCCAAATACTCAACGTTCTCTCTGAGGCGCTTATCAAAGCCACCTATATAAAGGTAAAGTGCACATGGGACATCAATTCTGTAAATTGGTCGACTCAAGAATGTGCAAAGACCACTCCAGAATTTGTTAAAGGGCACGACTACTGGCACTCAGGTATTTGCTCAATAAACCAACTTTACAGCTGTATATGATGGTAGAAAATGCTTAAAAATGTGTACATATGGGTGTATTGAGCAAACTTTTGGGTATGAATAGCAGTGCCCTTAGTTAAAATCAATATCCAAAAGCAGATAATTCATCGACACCCACCAGATCCCTAAAGAAGAAAAACAAAACAAGAAGCTCCAGCATCTAAAATTCCACTTTTAAGGCTAAATTATTTGATTTCACGTAAATTATTCCGTCTCTAGAACGGAAGAGATTCTGTTACAATAGGAAACAAAGGGATCTAAAGCATAAAGAACACTCGCAAAAGCAATACTAAAAGCCCAAGATAAAATGTATGCAGTCCTGATATTTCTGGAACTAAAGATCTGTAGCTTCACTCAGTGATAGGAGTGACCGTTATCATATTGATATCTTTTGTGATTCTAAGTTCATTTAACCACAAAAACCTCCTTGTGACAACAAACATTCTAGTAGCGGATAAGAGAATGCAATTTGAAAACCTCTGCAATTTACATCAGGTTCCATTGATGGGACACAGAGACATCTGTGTCTCACTTTTAAGTTATCAAAAAGCTATAAGCTAGTTGAAGATCATACAATGAAATCTTCATTGAAAAATTAATAACTTTAAATTCAAGTAATTTGGTTCATTCTAAACAGTATAGATCACAAAATCTCTCTGGGTCTTACGTAAATCCTTCTCCCCTTCAGAAGGTGGCAGTATGTAAGGTATTTATTGATCGACAAGGAGAAAAAAGAGAGAGAAAAACAGAAACATACAAGTGGTCTCAACAAGAATGTAAATTTTGTGTAACAAATTGTTTTAGTTAAGAGATGAAACTTACCTGCAACAATCAAGGAAAGCTCATTTTTGTTGGCACGTTGAATGAAATCCTCTTGGCTGTTATACAGCATAGCAAAGGCAGATATAGCTAGTTCAATGTTCTTTTTCCTTTCAAAACGGTTGATGGATAGAAAACTCAACCTGAAAAACAAAAACACAGTGATTGGCACACATCTTTTAATATAAATATACATACATTAGTTCATTGTCCATTGGCTTGTATATAATATAACATTATTGTAATCATCTTATATTCAGAAGATACCAAGACGGAACGATTCTGTTACTTAGTAGTGCTAGGTTCTTGAAACTGATCCACGTTAACAGCTGGATAAAGTACGGCTGGTCTAATCCCTCTTGAATGTAAATGCTTGAAAGTCTTCGTGAAAGTAGATGCCGTAAATTTGCTGTTTACAAGAATTAAATCAGCCATACCTACAAGAGACCAATCAGCAAAAGAATCAAAATTTTATAAAGTGTGGAATGAGAAAAAAAGAAGAAGACTGCAAGATATTTAAGAAATTGGGTGTATAATTAAATAAAGTCTTAGAGAGATACCTGTTGTTAGTTCTTCTAAATAATCTATAGGTTTCCGATACATTCTCCTAATGAAGGTAGTGTGTTGAGCTAGTAATAGGTCCGGAAAATGGCAATAAAACACAACCTGGACAAAGAAAAAAATAAAATGTGTAAACCAAAATGCTACTAATGAAAGCTAGTCCCCCTGTTTCAATTTATCTGTCGTTCTGCGGTGTTTCACACAGATTAAGAAAATCAATTTTCTGCAACATGGGAAGTGCTTGGGAGGGGGTAAGATTAGAACAATTGCGATAACTTTTTGGATCGGCATGGTGTGGCTCATCCGAAATACTCGAAATGACTTGGTATTTAAGGGAAATTACCGGATGCTAGTAGAATAGTGGAGGAATCATAATTGAGAAGCTGGTCATGGATAACAACGAAGGTTCCAAACGTGAAGGATAATACAATCTCGGGATGTCTTTCAAACCCACAGAGATGTTTACTTGATAAAGGTTGATAGTCAAGTCATAGATACAGAAGGAAGGCAGGTCAGAGGCAGGTTTGGTTGAAGTTGTGTGTAAAGATAATTATCTCTTTTGGTAAGGGTGGAGTACCCCTTGTACTCCATATTAATGAAAGTTTCCTTTTACTGCCTAAAAAAAGTCATTATAGACCTATTATTTGTATAGAACTACTATATACCCTTTTGGGTGTGTCACATAGATTAATGTATCTCAATAAATGAGACATATAAAAAACAATCATGGAAAAGGGTAGAGTAAGAAAAATATTCAATTTCAAATCGACAAATATTTGGGAACAATTTTTTTCTTTCTAAAACGACAGTGAAATTGGAAAGGAAGGGGTAACAATTAGGGAATAAGTTGTATTGCGAACCTTTGACTGCCTTTTCAACTTCATCAGTGGATTAACAACAGAGACCTGATCTGCCAGTATAACGTCGAAAGAGGGATATAAAATCAACACACAAAGAGCAACAAATATACACCTCAGATATGCACATATTGCATGGAGACGATAAAAAATATGTCGGGGCAGAAAAGCGCCATACACTGTAACAGGAAAGATCCCTGCCCATGTTCAGATTGTAATCAGAAGATGATTTACAGACAAAAATCATCAAAATATAAAAATAGAAATGAAGGTACACACCGGAAACTGTCTCCTCGAAACATCGTGTTCTGTCATGGTGCGATGTAAATATATGAACATTATGACCGTAAGACGAGAGTTCTACAGCAGCATCAACAATTAACCTTTCTGCTCCACCTGACATTGTGGAAAGATGCGGCACAGTTAATTGAAAAAACAGAGATGGCCTATATGGGAGACGTGATAAATTTAAAACTCATTATTGTCTCATACAAAATTTTGAAAATCAAATCATACAAACTGAACTCCTAGATAGAATCAAAATTTGCAGGAGACTTAACAAACTTCCATGACAATACATCCCACTTCTTTAAAAACAAATGTCAAGCACTGCAGCAGTAGAGACTGTAGTGGATGATAGATGTGAGAAATAAAGAATCCAGCTCCCCGTGTTCTTGTCTAAGAAACTAAACAAGATTCGTTTCGCATACAAAAAACTACAATTCTTTTGTCATACACAATGAAAATCACTATTGAAATCCTCTTCTTGCCCCTCTTGAAACCCCAAAACTTATGCACATGATCTTACTCATCTCTATCAACAACACAATCCATCTAGAAGCTTCTCTAACTCCTCCTATCAGGCAAAAAACTGTTGCAATGTTGATGAATCTCCACTCATTTCTATTTTCCGTTTAATCCCAATATTTACGAGGCACCTCACAACCGAATGCATAATTTTCAAAATTAAACCCCGGGAGCTTAACAGAAACTCATCTTTTAAAACAACAGAAAAAAAAACCCAGAAAAAAAAAAAACAGCACGTAGCAATAAATTACAGTATAAGATCCACTGAAGTTTTGCATATAATCAAATTTTGGCCGTCGAATATGATGAAAAGCTTTAAGAGTTACCTATTCCGAGATCAGGGTGGATAATTGCTACGTTCAATTTAGAGCTTTGTTTGCTCGCCATGGCTGATTCTTCGGCTAGCTTTACCAGTGCAGAATTTCCGCTTAATCTGTGATCTAATTTTCAGAAATTGGAAAGAAAAAAAATTTAATTAAGAAAAGGAAAGAGGAAAATATACTATAGAATGAGGGAGAGCAAAGTGGGTAGAGTGTTTGTGTTTCAACCAATCACATTTGTGCAAGAGTCCACGTCATCACCTCTGTGTATAGCTCCACGTCAGGACTTAAAAATACGTGTAATGTGACAAAAAATATTTTTAAACCAGACTTTTTATTTTTAAAATATTACTACTCCCTCCGTCCCTAAAAAGATTGCACAGCTCTTTTTACACGCTTTTTAAGAAAAGTATGTAAAAAGTAGAGTATTGAGGGTGATATGTAAAGTTATATTATTAAAATGATGAAATTAGTTGAATTTAGTGTAAAAGTAATGACATTTTGTGTAAATATGTGAATATTATAAGGATAAAGTTAAAGTAGTTATTTCCATTTATAGGGTGTGCAAAGTATTGTGGGACGGACAAAAAACGAAAGTGTGCAGAGTGTTCAGGGACAGAGGGAGTATTATTTATAATTATCGTAAAATTTATTTTAAAGACACATAATTTTTTTTTAGTTAAATCTCGTAACTTTATGATGTTGCAATTTTTAATTAGTCATGTACTAATTAGATTATAAGATTTTTAGTCGGAATTTCATGTGACAAAATAACTAAAAACTTGATATGTTTATGACTTTATATAGTATTATGAGATCTCAATATATTGATTTTAATTAAATAAATTACTAATTAATAAATATTTCAAAATAAAAAATGTCAGGACTTGAGGTATACTGATACTAATAACTTTTTTAAAAAAGGAGATTTAATTGAAAAGTTTGATTCGAATAATATTAAAATCGAATATTTTTTTTTTAAATTTACCCCTTTTTACCATTTCATTATATTTGAAAAAGAAAATCTTTTAACTTCAATTTTGCTTTATCAGATAAAATTACTAAAAAGATGAAGAATTGTGATGCATTTGGAACAGTTATCAATAATAGATTTATAATTTTTTAATATATATATATATATATATATATATTTTAAAGGAATATTTTTTTAATGATGCTAATTATTAGGCAAATTTATTTAAATAGAGAATTTTTCAATATAAATTATTAAATAAGGGAGAGAATTGTGGTGGTTAGTAAAATAAAATAAGTCGGCACTCTGAGTACCAACTGATGAGGTGTCACCCATTTTAATGCTGTTTTTGGGAAGTTCGTCCAGTTGTAAAGGAATGCACATGGATTTCTGGCATAAGTGTTTCTTGATTTTTGTGAGGATTTATTGCTCGGACTCGGCTGTTTTGGCTAGAAGAATTTTTTTATTTTTTTTCAAACGAAAGAGATGATCAACACCATGAAAATAAGGATGAATAGTTGATGAAGACACGAAGTATAAAAAAAATAAAAATTGTTATGTACCTCTTGGCCTTCATGAATAGTCTTCTCAAAGAAGAAGAGGAGGTAAAAAGAAAGATTGTCTTTTATTTTATTTTTTAGTTGTTTAATATTTTTAAAAAATTAAATTATTTTTGAAAATTTAACTTCTCTCCATTTCCTTAAAAAATAGTATCACATCCAAATATTTTAATTCCAAATCATTTTTATCCCTATTTCAATAATTAATTTTAAAAACATATTTAATTAAATAAATTTGCCCTGTTTTTAAGGAAATGGATAGAATTTAAATTTTCAAAAATAATTTAAATTTAAAAAAATATTAAACAACTAAAAAATATAATAAAAGACAACATTTCTTCTTTCCCCTCCTTGTTCATCGAGAAGACTATTCATGAAGGCCAAGAGGTACACTACAATTTTCATTTTTTATTCCTCTTGTCTCCATCAAATATTCATCCTCTTCAACAATTAACACTTCATCACTCATTTATTTTCATGGTGTTGATCATCTCTTCGTCTGTAAAAGAAAAAAAAAAATCTATTCCCGCCAAGACAGACGAGTCCGTGCAACTCTCACAGAAATCAAGGAACACTTTTGCCAGAAATCTATGTGCATATGCACCCTCCAGTCGGTTCCTTTACTATCGACTAGACGTGTGACACATCACCAGTTGATACTCAGAGTGTCGACTGGTTTTATTTTGCTATCACTACAATTCTCTCCCTATTTTGATAATTTATATTGAAAAATTCCCTATTTAAATAAATTTGGCCTAATATTAAATTGTGAATTTTTATTTAAAGTTTATGATAAACTGTTTTTTATCTGTTTAATTTAAAATGGAAAAAAGCCAAATGCTGTTCTGGTTTCTGAATTATGATATTGAACCGCCTGCCCAGCCCAATCAGTGGCCTACTCTGTCTGCAAATCTACGTTGAGAGAGAGAGAGAGAGAGAGAGAGGATGTCGTCACCGGCGGGGGAAGTGGTACGTATTAAGCTCGTCCGGCTGATTTACTTTGTCAGAGCCGGAGGCACGTATACAATCTGTATGCATTTCTTCAAATAATTAGAATAATTATTTACTATTTTGATTTAGGGTTCTAATTGGAGATTTATGTGTGTTTTTCTTGAAGCTGTGTGCACCTTTGGAATCAACAAGTGGAAGGAGCTGGAAAGGAAGTCCGTGATTCAGAAGCAGCGACAGATGCACGGATTGTCCTTGGAAAACCCATCGAGTGGTACAAACATTGGGAACGGATCCTCAGCTGGTTCAATAACCCAGCACATAAAACTGGGCACTGAAACAGTGTCGTACATAATTATTTTTCTTTTTATTTTTGTTATAATATATGTAAATATATTATTATATTGTGTGGATATAATATTAGGATTATAGTCCAGCGGGCTTTAGGTCCACAAGACTTAGGGTTAGGTATTCTATTTATACTTATCATTCCTATGTATTCTGGACTACACATCATTGTAAACGACAGTTTCATATTATACTATCTCCTGGCTTGGTCGCCCCCAGACGTAGTCACTCTGTGACGAACTGGGTCATCAATACTGTGTCTTTTACTTTACGCTTTCCTCTCAAGATTACAACACGTTATCAGCACGAGTCTCTACGAGCAATAAGGATTTACGAGAGGATTGCTCCAGCTGTTTTCGGATCAAATCATTCGGGATTAATTTTATAGATTGCTGAAACAGTAAATTTCGTGATTTAATATTAATCTGAAAAATCATGAATTCCATGAATTAGCTATCCTGCATAGCCTAATATGTTTTGATTCAGATTATGTAATTATCTGATTATATGATTTTTGCATTCACTGCAATATTACCGATTATATATGCCTTCTGATATAAGAAGTAGGTATCCTGCGTATTCAATCTGATATATCCATATTTTGATTCTGGCTATGTGATTTTCCATGCCCAATATGATTTATATATCCATGCTTGTACTTCTATGCTTTGTTCGGAACATCATATGAAATCTGACAATCATGAACATGTACAATTCAAAATGTTGCAATTCTTTTGCTGCGGACTCAGATATCAATATCTGATTATATGCTATGTTTATCAAATTCATATGCACTTTTTGCTGTTCTTATATGCATATATGACTATGCGCATAACAAAACCCAGAAACAAAATTCGATCTCCCGATCGACTATTCTGCTTCTTCAATCTGTTTTCAAAAACCCAATCGAATTTTTTTTGAAAACACCCCTCTGTTCTGGGAATCAAACTTCGAAAATTTCCTTTTCGAATTTCAGAAAAACAAATCAGTTTTCAAAATCATTTTTTTTAGAAAACAAATCAAAACCTGTTTTCAATTTTCGAAAACCCAGTACACAATTTCGAAAAATCGAATCGATTTTGTCGATTCCAGATCACTATTTCAAATTTTTCTTTCAGAAAATCAAAATTAGGTTTTTCAGAAACCCATTTCTTTGGTTTTTCATCATCAAAACCTGTAATCGGAAATTCCTTTTCCGAACCCAAAACCCAAAATCGGATCAAAATGGAAAAACCCCTAAAACAACAGCCCGATTGGAATCGGAAAACTACCGTCTCTCCGTCGCGACACAAACCTGGCCACAGATTCAGCCCCTGAAGTGGCTGATCGAACGTCCGCGACGGCAGCACGCCTCCGCCCTACGCGGGAAGACGCAACGACTGGAGCGGCCGCAGCCGCGCGCCCCATCAATGTACGACGACAACAGCGTGACGACGCCTCCGCCGCTGTGTGTGACGGCACCTCCGCCTCTGAGACGACGGCGACGGCGACGCGGTGGCCATCCTCTGTGGCGGCTGCTGCGACGGTGACAGGTTCACTAGCCTGAGTGGCGTGCCGCGCCCACATTCACGTCGCCGGATTTTTCGCGCACAACCCCGGAGAAATCGGCGTTTGTTACGCCTTAATACACTTGTATATTCTTCTCTGATTGAAAGAGTCGTGTGTGTGCGCTCAAATTATGAAAACCCTACTGAATGTTTTTGGGGTGGGCCTCTTTACATGAGTTAGGCCATTTTTAATTATTTTGGGCCATTCCTTTAATAAGTTTGGGGTCTTATTTTTTATTGATTGGGCCCAGATTATTTTTGGACCAATTTATGGCCATTTTCGGCCATTACCCCTAATAAATTTTTTTTTATTAATTAATAATAATATTAATTAATTACTTAGGCCAATTTTTTTTTGATTGGGCAATTTTATTTAGTTGATCCTAATTAATTTGGATCCCAACAATTATTTTTGGGCCTGTTGTCCCATTAATAAAAAATTCATAATGGTATTATGAAAGCCCAAATCATCATTTTTTTTCTAAGGCCTTAACCAATAATTATTTTTGGGTTAAAGTTCCATTAATAAATATCTCACAAGTCATACACCCAATCCTTTATCAAATACACCCCTATTATTAATTTGTCATTACATTGGATCTTAAGCCCTATTCCTTTTGTTACAAAACAATTATAAATTATAAATTTATTAATTCCTTTCTTTGTAGCAACAAAAATGTCAAACATCATCAAACGTGAATTTGATGAACTGACACTAGATGGCCACAATTACTTGACATGGGCTTTAGACGTTGAAATCCACTTAGCTTCAAAAGACTTATCTGACACCACCACTCAAGGGTGGAAATCCACTACTGCCCAAAAGGCACACGCTCTTATCTTCTTAAGACATCATCTTCACAAAGATCTTAAGAATGAATACCTCACTGAAAAAGATCCATCAGTATTGTGGAAATCCCTCCAGGATCGATTCCAACAACAACAAAATGTGATCCTCCCCGAAGCCAGACATGCTTGGACAACACTTCGTTTCCAAGACTTCAAGTCTGTGACGGAGTACAACTCCGCCTTACATCGCATACTTTCACAGCTCAAGCTGTGTGGTGAACCAATCCCTGATGATCAGTTGATCGAGAAAACTCTTTCCACATTCCATGCTAGTAATCTTGTACTCCAGCAGCAGTACAGGGCCAAAGAGTATCAAACACACTCCGACCTCATTTCTGCACTTCTAGTTGCAGAAAAGCACAACCAATTGTTGATGAAAAATCACAATACTAGACCGGTTGGCTCACAAGCTGTGCCTGAAGCACATGCTACTCGGAGGAACTCTAGAGGCCGTACACGTGGGAAAGGAAATGAGGCAAGTGGGGTACGCGGATCGACCCGAAGTCGAGGCCGTGGTAGGGGAAGAGGTAGAGGTCGCAACAATACACAATCTAGTGCAACTGAAAATAATGCACCTCAAGACAAACCATCGAGCTCAGGTGCACAGAACAAACAACTCTGTCACAAGTGTGGATGCGACGACCATTGGTCTCGCCAATGTCGAACTCCAAAACATCTAGTGGAGCTATATCAACGAATGCTTAAAGACAAAAAGGGGAAAGCTCCTAAAGGTGAATCACACCAGACCAACCTGCCCGGTGCAGACTTTGATATGGAGAAGGATGACCTCTTAGTGGGTGATGCAATGACTGTAGACGCCTTTGGAGACAATGAGTGATTGACATCAACTTGCTGTTTACTTGTTTTATCTATTAGACTATTTGATATTACTTGCTACTTGGTTGGACCAGCATGTTTGACTGGCTTTTATCTTGACTATGTTGCATGATACCTTTTATGGATTTCATTTATGAATGCTTATCGATGCTTTATTTTTACAGTCAAATCCAATTGTCGATCACTATTGTCTACAAAAATATTTTTAATACGTTCTTGATAAAGTAGGACCTAAGTGATCCCTTGTGCGGCTGATCAATTAGTGTCTGTAATCTTGGCTCTCCTTAGCATTCCTCATATCTAAACGTAACCAAACATACACTTAAGTGCTTATGGAGATTAATGTGTTGTGCTTAGTAGATAGTGCTACTACACATACTATCTTAAAAGATAGACAATTTTTCCAAACATTAACCGAAAAGAAAGGAAGTGTCACTACTATTCCGACGATGACATACAGATCGTTGGCTCCGGAAGAGCCTCGATCATTCTACCTATGGGTACCGAGTTGATAATCGAAAATGCTTTATTGTATCCACAATCAAAGCGTACCCTCCTCAGTTTCAAAGACATTCGACAGAATGACTATCACATTGAAACAAATACTGAGGACAATAGTGAATATCTGTTGATAACTCACTATTTAAATTATCGTAAACACATCGTCGAAAAACTTCCATCTTTATCGTTTGGCTTGTATTACACATACATCAGACCCTCAAATCTCCATATAGCTCTTAATCTAAAATTTAATGATCCAAACTCTTTCAAACTATGGCATGAGCGGTTAGGACATCCAGGACAGACTATGATGCGTCGGATTCTATGTAATTCATCAGGCCATAACATAACACACAACAGAATCCCTTCTGTTAATGAATACATATGTGATGCTTGTACAAAGGGTAAGCTAATAATTCGTCCTTCTAGTAGTAAAGTAAGAACTGAATCTCCTAAATTCCTTGAAAGGATTCAAGGAGATATTTGTGGACCAATACACCCAGCATCTGGACCATTTCAGTACTTTATGGTCCTAATAGATGCATCCACTCGGTGGACTTATGTAACTATGCTATCCACACGCAATACTGCTTTTGCAAAGCTTATTGCACAGATCATCCTGTTGAGATCTCAATTCCCAGATCATCCTATTAAATCCATTCGTATGGATAATGCCGGTGAATTCACCTCTAAGGCATTCGATGATTTTTGCATGGCACTGGGAATCAAAGTGGAGCATTCGGTCCCTCATGTTCATACTCAAAATGTCCTAGCTGAATCATTAATTAAACGTCTTAAATTAATCGCTAGACCACTACTACACAAAACGAACTTACCTGTTTCATGTTGGGGGCATGCAATCCTACATGCATCATCACTAATCCAATTCCGACCAACTGCATATCATGAATATTCCCATATTCAACTCGTGCGTGGAAATGAACCTAACATTTTCCATCTGTGTACATTCGGTTGTGCAGTATATGTTCCAATACCACCACCTAAGCGAACATCTATGGGCCCACAAAGGAAACTCGGTATTTACATCGGTTTTGTATCTCCCACAATACTTAAATACCTTGAACCTTTAACTGGGGATCAGTTTACAGCCCGTTTCGCTGACTGCACATTCGACGAAGATCTATTTCCGGCCTTAGGGGGAGAGAAAAATACCACAATTAATAAATGCCGTGAAATAACTTGGAACACAAAAGATCTTCAGTTCCTAGACCCACGCACAAATCAATCTGAACTTGAAGTTCAGAAGATAATAAATTTGCAATACCTAGCAAATAACCTGCCAGATGCATTCACTGATCATAAAGGAGTGACTAAGTCGCATATACCTGCGGTAAATGCGCCTCAAAGGGTACAACTCCCTTTGAAGACAAATGTTAATCCCCCCATGCGCCAGAAGCGTAAAGGAAATATTAACATAAGCGAACCAAATTCGTGTAAGTGTAAAGCTAGCAAACACACTATGTCACCCCTAAAATCTCATGAAGAGATTCGTCCTGTAGACGAAAATCAGAGTCAAAACGCACGTGCTAAATCAATTAATGACTCTGAGAAAGCGGAATCATCAGACCGATACCCTTTGGGAAATGAAGAGGATCTGGTCGATGTAAACATTGAAGTTTCAACAAACTTCGTAAACACGGGAGAAACTTATAACAGAAATACAACTGTTGTCGACAACACATTTGCAGCCTTAATTGCCTTCACCATTTCTAATAATGATCTAGATCCTGAACCCAAAACTATATCCGAGTGCCGGAAGCGCTCTGATTGGGTGAAATGGGAAGTTGCAATAAAGGCAGAGCTATACTCGCTAAACAAATGAAATGTTTTCGGTTCCATCGTTCGTACCCCAAAAAATGTAGTCCCTGTTGGATACAAGCGGGTATTTGTACGAAAGCGAAACGAGAACAATGAGATTGTGAGATACAAAGCGAGGTTAGTGGCTCAAGGGTTTTCGCAGAGACCCGGTATCGATTTCGATCAAACTTACTCTCCTGTTATGGATGCCATAACATTCCGCTTCCTAATATCCCTGGCAGTTAAACTAAACTTAGAAATGCAGCTAATGGACGTAGTTACCGCATACTTATACGGATCATTAGATTCTGACATCTATATGAAAATCCCTGATGGATTAACTATTCCCCAAATGAGGAATAATGAACATCGTAGTATGTTCAGCATTAAGTTGCAACACTCGTTATATGGCTTAAAACAGTCAGGTCGTATGTGGTATAATCGACTAAGCGAATTCCTCCTGAAGAAGGAATACGTAAATAACGAGGCTTTTCCTTGTGTCTTTACTAAGAAATCCCTTAATGGTTTTTGCATCATCTCGATGTATGTGGATGATCTAAACATTATCGGAACAAGGAAAGAGATTGAAGAAGCAAGTTCAATCTTAAAAACTGAATTTGAAATGAAAACTTTGGGTAAAACCAAGTTCTGTCTCGGTCTGCAGATCGAGCATTTCCCTGAAGGAATACTGATACACCAATCAGCTTACCTAAAAAAAGTGTTGGAGAGATTCCACATGGATAAATCTCATCCTTTAAGCACTCCAATGGCTGTCCGTTCCCTTGATTTGGAAAAGGACCCATTTAGACCTAAAGAAGATACCGAAGAGCTATTGGGACCTGAAGTTCCATATCTAAGTGCAATTGGTGCACTGCTCTATCTTGCAAACTGCACTAGGCCCGATATTGCCTTTGCAGTCAATCTACTTGCAAGGTTCAGTGCCTCCTCTACGAGGAGACATTGGAATGGTGTGAAACATATCCTACGATATCTTCAAGGTTCTCAAGATCTTGGTCTTTTCTATCAAAGAAACCAAGACAACACGCTTATAGGTTATGCTGATGCTGGTTATCTATCTGATCCCCATAATGCGAAATCGCAAACGGGTTATGTTTTCCTCTGTGGTGGAACAGCCATTTCGTGCAGATCTGTCAAACAAACTTTGGTGACCACATCGTCAAACCACTCAGAGATCATAGCTCTGTACGAAACTGCACGAGAATGTGTGTGGTTAAAGTCCCTTATAAAACACATTCACGATTCGTGTGGTATCCCTTCTATTGACTTAAGCCCATCAATTATCTATGAAGATAATGCTGCATGTATTGCACAAATGAGCAACGGCTATGTCAAAGGGAACTTGACGAAGCATATATCCCCAAAATTCTTTTATCCTCACGAACTCCAGAAGAGTGGTGAGATCACGATAAAACAAGTACGCTCAAGTGATAATCTAGCTGATCTGTTCACTAAATCCCTTTCCACTTCGACTTTTGAAAAGTACGTACATGGAATCGGGATGCGTCGACTTAGAAGGTTGTTATCTTCAGGGGGAGTAACAAATGTTAAACAATCCTAATGATTGTATCCTCGAGGCCATTTGTAACACTCCACTAAGTAACACTTGCATTCTTCCTTGTCATATTATATCCAATGGGGAGTGTTATAATATATGTAAATATATTATTATATTGTGTGGATATAATATTAGGATTATAGTCCAGCGGGCTTTAGGCCCACAAGACTTAGGGTTAGGTATTCTATTTATACTTATCATTCCTATGTATTCTGGACTACACATCATTGTAAACGGCAGTTTCATATTATACTATCTCCTGGCTTGGTCGCCCCCAGACGTAGTCACTCTGTGACGAACTGGGTCATCAATACTGTGTCTTTTACTTTACGCTTTCCTCTCTAGATTACAACAATTTTGATCAGAATATAGATAAGGATGAGAAATATATGGAATTTAAACTACCCACTACTTATTATTAGTGAAGCAATATGATATAAATATTTTTTTATTAATTGTGATAAATATTAAAATTACACCTGGAATATTAAAATTACACCTGAAATATTAAAATCATATTAAAATTAACAAATCATATTTGTTGACAAGACGAACTAACACAGCAGGCATCAGTATAATTACGAAGGACCCGCAGGTCGCCGAGCTCGGCGAAGCGGGTAGCAGCTCGCCCAGGCCTTGAAAACCTGGGACCAGCTTACCAATCGGGCGAAGCGAGAAGAGCTCGCGAGGGAGCTCGCCCGTTAGGGAGTGGCTCGCCCGCGAGCATGGGGCCGAGCCGAAACCCATCCCTATACTCCCAGAAATGGCACAAGGCAAGGGAGTTCGCCAGACAGCTCGCCGGGTCCGGGAACCCAACCAGCGGGTGTATAGATAGGACATGTACATGTAGTAGAAAAGGGGCATTGAAAGGGGAGCAGTGTGGGGGACCAAGACGAGGGTAAGGAACCCTCGTCAACACCGGAAGCCAAATAGGCTTGTAAGGTGCCGTCTCACACTCGCACACCTATAAATAAGACCTCTCATGTAACTGTTACACAATTGAATATAATCCCAACACTCTACTCTCTCTCTCTAAAACTCTCTACTTTCTCTCTCTACATAGTTCTCTCAAGAACATAAACACGAAACCCTCGATTATTGTTTGATAGGATTAATACGATATAATAGCCACATAAACGAACACGATTAGTAAATTCTATCAATAATATTATAATATTTATAAAATATTAAAATAATAAACATGAATATTAAATAGTCTTCGTTATTTCATATTGTTGTTGTTGAATTATTCCGATGTTATTTTATGTTCCACGTATATAATTTGTTATTTAATATTAAATATTTTTTTATTAATTGTGATAAATATAAAAATTACACCTGGAATATTAAAATCATATTAAAATTTGTTATTTAATATTAAATATTTTTTTATTAATTGTGATAAATATTAAAATTACACCTGGAATATTAAAATCATATTAAAATTAACAAATCATATTATAATATTTATAAAATATTAAAATAATAAACATTAATATTAAATAGTCTTCGTTATTTCATGTTGTTGTTGAATTATTCCGATGTTATTTTATGTTCCACGTATATAATTTGTTATTTAATATTTTTCTATTAAATAGTCTTTGTTATTTCATATATTGTTTCATTAATAATAAGTCAACATTTAAAATAGTCTTCATTATTTCATATTTCCATTATGAATGTTGAGTAGTGGGTATTTTAAATTCCATATATTTCTCATCCTTATCTATATTCTGAACAAATATTCAGTGCCCAGTATTATGTGTTGGGTTATTGAACCAGTAGAGGATCCGTTCCCACAAACATCAGTTGAATTAAAAATTAGGATATTTTGAGCTTTTGTAATAATTAAGTGTTATACCTAAAATTTTGAGCTTCTGAAAAAGCAATTTGTCTTTATTTTGCTACTGAATGCATCTAATTTGGGAATGAGAAAGATATATCTTAAAGAATTGGTGAAAATGGACCTACAATTTCTATCCGAAATTCACAGCAAAATTCAGGGGAGGACAATATTAAGTTGATAAGACCCAACTTTTCAAAAAAAAATGAGTGAAAACTTTTCAAAAAAATAAGTGATTCTACCTTCTTTTTAAAGATTGAAAACACACCCAATGTAGACGATCGGAGAATTACTTTGGGGATTGGACATAGAATCAAGGATCTTTTAGATGAACACGTTCTTTTAGGAGGGCGACATGGCATACGGCTCTTGGTTCAAATTCTTTTTTGTCTAATGAAAAATTATTGAATAATGAATTATTGCATTGTAACTTTTTGCTCTAATTATGGAATAAGTGGAGACAAAAAAATGATTGTTGGTTGGAGAATAATGGAATGATTGAGAAGATATGATCATCGGAGGGGAGGTAGCTGAACAAAATGAGGTAATGATCAACTTATTTTGAGTAGTATTACCTTGTATGAACTATAATGAATGTGATGTAATCATCTACCATTCTTATTGCCATATGCTCTCATTACCATTCCGTCTTAACAAATTTGAACCAAGTATTCCCTTAGTTTTTCTTCTTCGGGGGATCCCATCATGAGTTCCATGAAAATGAGTTCTTTTCTGCTGGTGTATAATGATCAGAGCTCTTAGTTAATAGTGCTTAACTAATGCATTGAAGAAAATATTATCTTTTGTCACAATGAAGAAATTGGTGTAAATTTCTGTTTAGGACCTGAGTCCTTTTGCTTTTGGGATGTGATGTTACATAATAGTATGATATCTTCTGTTAGACTGCTACACATCTTAGATGAATGACACGTAAGATAGGAAATAGAAGATTAATGGAAGGATGATAATTCCGCTTAATTACACCTCATTTAGGAGAAAAAACAAAAGATATTTTGCTATTGTCTGCAAATCGAAAAAAATAAAAGATATTTCGCTATTGTCTGCAAATCTCAACAGATCCTATATGGTTGCTCAAACATAATTAGAACTGATATGATTTTTGGCCTTGCATGATCAGGATAAGAGGGGTACAGTCGTACAGAAACAAACTCGAATGGTTGTTTGTTTTCTCTCTCACATTTTCATGTCAAATTTGCAGTTGTGCTATTTCAGGCAACAATTGTTTTCTAGTTCAGGCCACATTTGTTTTCTAATCAATCTGAAGTCCGTGAAAGGCTCCTTGGTTTTGTGCATTCTCTGGGCAGAATCGTAGTTTTTTTTGCCCGCACCTCAAACAGAAATTAGATTCTAATTTTATTCAGTTAGTTAATTGTGAATAAGTGACAGAGTATAATTACATAATTTTAGTCAGGCACAAACTTTTATGTTAATAAATGTCATGCACTAGGTCAAACTAGAAAATATCCATGCGATGATTAAGATAAAAATTAGGTGGTGCATGAAATTGCAATAATTAAAAGTTGTGGTCAAAACTCAGAAGGTCACGAAGAGTAACTTGGAACTTTCTCGATTTTATTATTCATGTTTATTCTCTATTTCAGTATTTCCAATACAAAAATGTCTGATGGACAAATTCAAATTCCAACGCAACCATATCTAATTCCCATGTGACATTTGCTAAAATACACACACTGATAAGGATGCAGGGGTGTTCTTCCCAATCACCACACTCTGTTAGCTAGCTAGATACCAATCTATGGATGAGGCATTATATTAATTCTTTCTTTTTTCATTCACTATAAATTATCTACCTCAACCTTTAAGCATTTCCTCACTCATGGCAGCCTCTGGTTGTCCTCACTTCCAATCCTGCTTTGACGATTGGATAGCCCAACAACACAAAGACCTGCAGGAACTTCTCACTGAATTACATTCTGCTGATAATGAGAAGTCGAAGCTTCTAACGGAGAAGGGCATCAAACACTTTGAAGAATACGCTCAGAAACGGGCTCATATGGTGGAGCTTGATTCATCATGTTTTATATGTCCTACCTGGTGCAGCTCCTTTGAGAATGCTTTCTTGTGGATAGGCGGATGCAGGCCGACCCTCGCCATTAGACTTGTTTACTCAGTTTGTGGGTCGGAGCTGAATCAGTACGATCTCCATGAGTTTATCCTAAATATTGAGAATAAAGATAACTTGGCTCACATCGATGCACACCAGCTACAGATGATCAACACTTTGCATTGCAATACTATCAGAGAGGAAGAAAAATTGACCTCCACGTTTGCTACGATACAGGTACATGAAAAGGCATGCATGCATGCTTTAATATTTGAAAAACCGTTTCCCGCCATTATTTTGTTATTAGTGTAAAAAAAACAAAGTAAAATTGGGTTACTGTGTGATTGATTGTGATGGCAGGAGAATATAGCTGAAATGCTACTGAAGAGTGGCCAAGTAGTGGGAGAGACGAGCGCGGAGGTGGAGCGCGCTGTGGGTACTCATTTCGTCGCCTTATCAGGTATAATAAGGGATGCAGACAGGCTGAGGCTGTCCACACTTAAGGAGGTGATGGGAATCCTTACGCCACGGCAAGGCCTCGATTTTCTCGTTTCCACCAAGAAGCTTCACCTCTCTATGCACGAGTGGGGAAAGAAAATGCATCACCCAGGCTAATGTAATTGAGATGAGCGCTTCAAATAGTGTTTCATCTCTTATTCAGAATGACATAATGTGGTTGTTTGGAAAGGGAACGAAACATTATTTATAAGTATGTATATATAATATATAAATATGCATGGATGTATATAGAATAAGCCATGAGGAGTGCTCTTTGTAAAATAGACTATGTATGGTTGCTTTGCCGTTTATTTGATTTTCTTTTTCTTGTTAAAATTCATAATGCTTTATTTTCCGTCGGTGGATTTATCAGTTATATATTTTTTTTTAATTACAATTATTAACAATCATAATGAATAATAAAAAGTATTGGCTCACAGCAAAATTCACCTACTCCCTAGAAGAGATGAGGATGTGCCTTGTGACTCTGATTCTCCTCATTTTATAATTTTCTTTTAAAATGTGAAAGAGAAATTCATAAAGTATTCCACTCAGAGGTAAAAAGTAATATATCGATTATTAAAAAGTACTCCAATGGTAATTCAGGAAAAAAAAAATCATTATAAGTCACACTGACACACACATAAAAATAATAAAATTATTTTAAAATATCAAATATTTGAATTATTGAAAAATAAGCAAAACATCAAACATCAATTCAGTCAGATTTCTAAGTTTTGTTTACTTCACACTGTTTTGTTATGTTATCTATATTGTACTCTAAAAGTATTAATTTGAAGGTCTATATTAGTATTCAAAAGATGTATGAAAATAGTTTATGATAAATTTATCATTAATCAATTTTAAAATATGAAATAGTATTTAACAGAAGTATTAAAAATATCAAAAATTTTGAACATTGATATTGTTATAAATTTTATTGACTTTATTTTCTAATATTCTTAATAAATATTTTAATACATTTAATTAAATATTTAATATTTTAAAATAATTTCATAATACACCCACCAATTTTCATATAAACTTAATACAAAAATAATTAAAAAGATTCAAAAGTTGAACCAAATGAGTGCGACTGGTTCTATTTCTATCCTACTGTCTTGAAGACATGGTTTGAAATTTCAATTAAAACGGACTTAAACGACGGCGTTACTGAGTTAACTGGTCAAACTCAAACAAACCAAGTCTTAGCCACCAACTATTCCTCCCATCACCGTCACTGACCCCAAGCTCAGTGCCCACTTAGAACCGTACACGTGTGCCGATCTAACATCAAGGAAAGAATCTCCTCGTTTTCACTCGTCTGTTAATTGATCTTGTCACAGGTATGTGCATTTATCTCCCAATTCAGCCAACATATTCTCTCTCATCCCCCATCCCCACTCCACTGTTCTTCCCCTTCTCTCTCTAGAAATCCCTCTTCTCTCTCGCCGGGAATCGACATGTCCCTCAGACGATCTTTTCTTTCGCGAAGAATTATTCATCGGTCATTCACACTCTCGAATTCCTACAAGGATTCTAAATCCTCGGAAATCGCATCAGTTAGCAGTAATCGAATTAATCGGGGCGAAGTGGAAAATGAATGCGATACTGGAAGCGAGCAGCATCAGCAGAAAGACGGCGTCGTATTGGCTGGCGAATCGGGTCCGTCGGAGTCGGATTCGTGGGCGGGAATGCTGCCGGAGCTCCTCGGGGAGATAATACGGAGAGTGGAAGCGAGTGAAGACAAATGGCCGCAGCGGCAAAACGTCGTCTCATGCGGATGCGTCTGCAAGCGGTGGAGGGACGCCACCACCGAGGCCGTCGAGAGCGCTTCCCTCCGTCAGCCTGGCAGTATCACCTTCCCTTCTTCCCTTAAAAAGGTTCCGTTTACAGTTTTCTCATATATGTATTCTGATTTGGTTTCCATTTTTTGGGGAGACATCTTTGTAATCTATTCATAATTTTAGTGAATTGGGACTACAATTTGCAACGGGTAATTTGAATTTCAAGGCTTCGATTCGAGCATATGAATGCATTATATGAAGCAAAATGATTGCCTAACTAATTGTGTAGCTGCATTTTAATGCTTCCCCCGCCGCTAATTTTTTTATAAATAGTATATATGTACATATTTGCTATAAATCTGCAAATCATTCTTTGCATGTATTCATAGAAAAAATAGAGGACGTTTAAGATGGATTAGTATCGGCCTATAGTTTATGGTCTTATTTTGTAGTTAGTCCTAAGATTTACAGCAAACGCGGGAGTCTTTTATCATGAAGACAGTTCTATAACAAAGGGAAGAAAATACAAATTTCTCACAAAATGAGTCTCAAGAATAATAATAATAATAATAATGATGTTTATCCCTTTTTTTGCAATTGATTCTTTTCCGTGGAACTGAATCTTAGTTTCATATACTGTGCAGCCAGGACCTCGTGATCTTCCACTTCAATGTCTTATAAAACGTGACAAGAAGAATGCAACATTTTACCTCTATTTGGCTCTCACACCATGTAAGTAGACTCTTTTTTTGAAGTTTTAAAGCCATGCACAGATTGATTAATATATGGCATCTCTCCCTCGAAAGAATTCATACTGATTTTGAGTTTCAACTGAAATTTACCTTGTAAGACTTGCACAATTCTGTGTGTGTTTGGCTGGAGGGTGGTGGTGGTGGGGTTGAGGCTTGGGGGAGGTTTCGGAGAAGTTTGTCAGCTGTTTCTTAATAACCTGGATAGATAGTCAAACAGGGATGAAAGGACCTCTATGAGATTTCTAAGTCAACCATCTGCTGGTCTGTCTATGTTAAACAGTCTTCTGTACCTGACACTTGAATGCTTTTTTCATTAGTTTATCTTGAAAGTTGAAACTAACTTTGACTTACTGTTTGGCACTTTAGCATTTGTTTGCTGTTGTTCTCATGGGTTAATATCTCCTACTAGCTAAATTCATGTTTATTTGACGTCTAACTGGATATACCATTTAATTCATTCAGAACGTTTATGAGATTGCACTTGAACATTAAGATTAGCATGGGAAAAATTGATATTCTACAAGCTAATTCAATTTAATTTGCATAACTGGATATAGACTTTATGCCTGAAAACTAATTTCATTTTAACAATATGTTATCCATCTAGTGTATTGCTAAAGTATATAGATCTTAATTAGACTGACCTCATAAATTAGCATCGTGAACCAGCTAAAGAGCCTCGGTCTTGGAAATTACGATATTACAAGATATTGTGAAGCATATAGCAATACGTGCGTCTGTATAGGTGCATAGTTTTAGATGTTCCCTATCCCCTTTGATCACTTTCTGATTGGGTCTTGAAAGAGAACAGGCCTTCAATTGTATATCTAACAGATTTAAGTGTTGCCAGTTTGCCATCTGATTAGTGTTAGATATCACAGTTCGCTAGTAGTTGATATGCCATGCTTATAGATCTGTTATAAGTACAAAACATCAATTCCGTAAAAAAATTTCTTTTAAAAGAAAACGTAGCCTCTTAACTTTCACACTTAACATCCCACAAGGACTCACACCCAAAAAAGAAAATAAAACACTCTTACAATACCTACTTTATTTCAAATACTCTTCATTCATTGGTCTAGAATGTCAATAAAGCAGTTTTTCTTAAAACGCGTGTTATTCAAAGTATGAAAGTTAGGAGGGGACGGAAGGAGTAATAAGTCTTTCTTGTCAGTATCAGATATAAGACTATTGATTGGGGCTGCTGTGAAAATAGCATGCCTGGTCCCCAGAAAACCATCTCAGCTCATTGATAAGAAACTGGTTGCAGTGCTCTCTTTTTTTTTTTTTAAAGTAGGAAACAAGAATTTAATTAATGAAAAGATGGACATAAGGGATGAGGGGTCCCTTATACAGATACAAGTAGATAGACTTAACATAAGTTACATGTGCTTATATTGTAAATATATGCTGCTTTGCAGTCACATAACTTTTTTTTCCCTGTTGCAGGATTAATGTTAATTAGGGCTGTCTTTCATATTTTGACAGTCTGTAGCTCTCAAGTGAATGTATTGAACAGATAAGGGATAGATTTTAAATTGTCATAAAATTCCAGCAGCTTGAATGGTTATAACATCCTGTAAATTATGGTCACTACATATCACACTTCTAGAAGAATTTTATCAACTTTCCCTTATCTTTATGTCTAGTTATTTCCCGAAGTTCTTTTCTTTCTGCATCTCTGTGAAGACTTTGATACTTTAGAGTTGATGTTTTCCTTCTTATATCTGTATTAGCATTCACGGACAAAGGAAAGTTTCTCCTGGCAGCACGAAGATACAGAAATGGTGCACGCACAGAGTACATTATCTCTTTGGATGCTGATGATTTATCTCAAGGAAGTAAAGCCTATGTTGGAAAATTAAGGTGAGGATCTCTATCTTGTAACTCTGGCCATGCCACACTTCTCTTTAATTACGAATTGCTGATCCTGATTTATGTGGGAAATATCAGAATTTGTGCTGCATTTATCGCATCAAATCCAGAGCCAACTATAATTTTACTTTATCTTGACTATTTAGTATAAGGTGTGTTTACTCAGATGGATCCTGAGTATGATAAACATAATTGGGTAATCCATGTAGTAGTAGAAGCTCATTTTTTTCATGTAGAGGTGCACAATGGTTTGAAACTGTTGGTTCCGGCCAAAACCCTTGGAGGTTTTGATTTTCAAAGTATCCAATCGTAACCTAAACGAATAAACCGCTGGTGTTCCTGATTTTATGGGTAACGCTATTTTCGTGTTGCTGCTTGGAAGGAAGCATTTGGTATTGAATGTGCTAACCTATGGACCATTTGAAAATTTATGTTATACTCCCTCTGGCCTACCATATCAAGAGAAGACGTAAATGCACAATAAGCTTTTTCTGTGGCATGATTGTTTTAACTAATAGTAATGGGGTTCAATAGAAGAAGGGACAAAACTGCATCACTTAAAACAACACATTTGATACATGGAAGAAGTCCCTTATTTTTTTGGAAATATGATTATAGATTCCTGAACTTTTCAGTAGGCAAAAACTCCTGTATCCTGTGAACTTGGTTCACATAAGTTTTATGGTGACTCAGTAGTATTATTTTGAGTATGAAGTAATATTGTTCAGCACGTGAAGAAGTATCACGATTTAATGATTTCGGAAGAATAACACATATAATCGTACTTTAAAAAGAAACGTTCTCTAATCAATATTACTCAAGTGTGTTAAACAATATTAGTTTGAATAGGATAGTTCACGGCGTGAACTTTATTCGCGTAGAACCTACCGTATTTGGTAATTTTGATTTGATAATGACATAACTCGTTTTCTTTTTTCCAGGTCAGATTTTCTCGGCACTAATTTCACACTGTACGATAGCCAGCCACCACACAGCGGAGCAAAGCCTTCCAGCAGTAAATCCGGCCGCCGTGTGGCAAACAAGCAAATAAGCCCCCAAGTCCCTTCCAGTAACTTTGAAATTGGACAAGTTTCGTACAAATTCAATCTCTTGAAGTCGAGAGGTCCTCGCAGAATGATATGCTCACTCACGTGCCCCCTCTCCGATCCCGATAAATTTCAAGACGATTCGAAAACGAAGGCGGGTTCAGGTTGCACGATTTTGAGAAACAAAGCGCCTAGATGGCACGAACACTTGGAATGTTGGTGTTTGAATTTTCACGGGAGAGTTACCGTCGCATCAGTGAAGAATTTTCAGCTCGTCGCAACGGTTGATCAAAGCCAGCCCGGCGGAAAGGGAGACGAGGAGACGGTGTTACTCCAGTTTGGGAAGGTGGGAGACGATACTTTCACGATGGACTTCAGACGGCCCCTCTCGGCTTTCCAGGCGTTTGCGATCTGCCTGACCAGTTTTGGGACCAAACTGGCCTGTGAATAAGGTAAAGATATGGCTTGCTTTGAATTGTATGTGTATTGATGAACTATGCTTGAACTGATGATGGGAATATGATGCTGCTGCTGCTCTGTACATTATCTGAATTCTGCATTTTGTAACCTTAATTCAAGTTTCCTATTCCATACCATACTGCTTGAGTAGACTGAAAAGAGTCGAATAACATTTCTTCTATTTTATTCACACAAATTAAAATTTTCATCAATTAAAAAGAAGTATGTCTGCACCATATAATTTTAATTTATTTTTTTAGTAATAATATGTGTTATTTTTTAATAATAAGTAATATAATTTTTAAAAATATATGAATTACAGTGTACTTTATGTATATAAAACGAAACTAAAATAATCTAACTAGGTATTGATATAGAAATAAATCAAAAGAAATGGGATCTTTAATTAGGAGCGGAGGGAATTCCCTTCTTATAACTTTCTCCGAATCAACTTCAAATCGGACCTATTTGAACACATGTATTGATCGGCTAATTATACTGATAATTATATAATATTTAGGATGTTAACGTGCTTAATCGAGCCAAATACTATTAGACTTTGAGCTCGATTTATTTGGTCTTTTTTTTTATAGACTCCAGTTTGATTAGAATTTTAGTAGCTCGACTTGTGTTTAAATTATATTCACGAATCGTTTGAATTCGACTTGTGAAAAATTTATTAACAACATAAATGATCCTAATTAAATGTTTACTTAAAAAAGTTATTTACAAATGTCTTAGTCTTGTGTGCATTCAATGCACTTTTTAAAAAATTGCACAAAATACCACTAAAAAGTCACACATTTTATTACTAAAAAAAATGTCGAATCTCAACTTCATCAAAGAAAGTATGTTCTTAAACAGTTTAAATTATTTTTTGTACGTAAAGTGCTGCCAAATACTTAGACCAAGTTTATCAGCAACCCACGCAACACGGTCCCTCAATTAAATATTATTTCTCTATCATCCATCCACACAACCTAACATACATCTACTTTTATCAGCAATCCACACAACCTAGGTTAACTAATATTATAACATTTCATTATTCTTCTATTTTGTTTATTATCAATAATTATTTTTTATTTTAAAATTAATTAATAAATACATTTTTTACTAATAATTTTTAATTAACATGAAAAAAAGATTACTACAAAAAATTAAAATTAAAACTTGATTAATTTGGAATATGTGATTTTTAATGTAAAAAAAAAAGTAATTTTTAATGTGCTTCAAAATATATCAAGAGTGGTCTCTATTTATAGAGAATGAAAAAATACGAATTTTGGTATATATTTTTTTATTTTTTAATTAATAATTTTTTAAATAAAATACATTATATATAAAATTTAGAGGGCCAATTAAAAATTGACACATGTCAACTTTTAATTGACCCCCTGGTTGAGTTAGTGTGCTGTGGCGCAGCATGTATCTGGATTATGAAACCTGGATCTGGGATGAGATGTTTTCTCCTTCGCAACTGGTGTCTTTCCCCTTTTGCCTTGTGACGACCGCAGCTCCGTAACCTGTTGCTGGAGACTTTTGACCTGAGCTCGTCTTTCCATTATGACTGGAGTCATATCATCTATGGTCCTTTCTACCTTCTCGAGCAAGCTGCCGTTACTTTTTCGAAATATTTTTTTTGTCCGCTAGCTAGGACCGACCGCTGATAAACTTGCCTTATGATTGAACAATCGTGGTTATTGAATATCAACAAACGTAAATTTTCAATAAAGCTAAATAATTTAAATGTAACTTCACGAGTAGTTTCTAACCGTCCAATACAGTTGTATTGAATACTCATTGTGCCAGGTTCTCTCCACATCTCAGCATGAAAACTGATAATAATTAGAATTTCATGTGGAATAAAAAGCCAGTAAATTAAAACAAGCCATGATCTTATAGAGTAGTAGTCGCACATGTGGCTGAGTAAAACAGTTGGATTGAAGATAAAGATTGAAGGGAGTACGTTCCACAATTCAGCAGCTAAATTACACACATTATTCACAGAAACCAAACCAAGATGAGCGAAGAACACAGATAGGCAAAGGGTGAGGCGGCTCGATTTCGACTATTTCTTTCCGCGCAGTTTGACGCCGAGCGCCCTCTCCAGTTTAGTTATGATCTGCTGGTTAGGTATTGCTTTACCCGATTCATATTCTTGGATTACTTGGGGCTTTTCGTTTATGATCTGCAACACGAGCCAGTTTAGTATCGAGACGAAGTATCATGTTAAAGGGACGGACGAAAGCAAGACGAACTAACCTGAGCAAGTTGAGCTTGGGTGAGTTTCTTCTCCATTCGACCCTGCATGATCGCCTTTTTTAGCTCTGTTGGAACCTTCTCATCTGTCATCATCACTATATGTTAGAACAAGCTCCTCAAATCATTGCCAATCACACATTCTGTAAATAAATCAACCTTGCAGATTTAAGCACTTCTATTAACCAACCCCACACTCTCTGAGAATTACAAAATGCAGAAGCAAAATCAATGTTTGAAGGGTGGAGGGAGGTGGGGTATCTTTGTCTTTTCATCCCTTTTTCCATTTCTTTTTGGATGGGCTGAAGACTCAGGTTCAGCAGGGCAACACAACAGACAAGGAAGACAGATGGAAACAGATTATTGGATAACCATGAGAGAGAGAATGGATTTACACGACGATGGAATGATAACTACAGAAATTTTCATCATCCCATAATTGCAAACGTTTTATGTAGATACTAGATATTTCATATTTGTACGTTTTCCAATTTCCTATGGATAAGTTTGACAATGAAGCTTTCCTATTAGCATCTCTAACTTCTGATGTTCAAGATTTGCTTGACGAAAACAAAGAAGCAGATAACGTACACATATTACAACAAGAACGATAAATCCAAGTGTGAATTGTTATGGCAGAGGCAACATTTAACAGCAAGAATGAATTCAATTAAAGAAGCACATATTTCAACTCACGAGCCAAAACTTCAGTCTCTTCATCTAGCTTCCGGGTGTTCAGCGTAGTGGTGCTTTTAGCAGCCTTATTCGTCCCAGCGGTAGCTGCAGCATAGCAGATGATTATGATCAGTGAAATAAGCTTGATGTAATAATAAAATGATAATCAAACTGTGAACTATGCATCGAATGATGGTTTTCTATCTTGATCATGTTCCACAAAGACACATACAGATTCGTACAGAGACAAAACAAATGAAACAGTCCCAAAAGGATTCAGTCAGAAGATGATTAGAACAAAGAACTCGAACAATCCGATAACCAAAACAAAGCAGAGATATCAAGATAATTTGTGTTAAGCCCGTCATCTGCAGAATGAAACTAGTCCAGGATCAAAGCCCAAATGTTCTTTAACAAATTCAAAAGAACAGTTTCTTGGTATTTTTATTAAATAGTCAAGAAATTATATCAGATCAAAAGAGAGTGCAATCGAGGCAAAATTTACACGATTTCCACGGTTTACTAGAGGACGCTAGGTAATTGCCTCGAAAAACGAATTAGAGTCGACAGATATCAACAGACGCCAATAAACATCCAGGAAAATAAAAACGAATCAGATCAGCATCAAATCAAATAAAAACGAGAAGTAACGCGAATTTGCGGGTACGCACATTTCTTAACAGTTTCGATCTCGGCTCCGGCGCGGCGGGCAGCATTGACCGCTTTCTCATCCTTACGAGCGGCGGCGGTGGGCGCTTTCTTGCGAATCACCACCGGCTCCCAATCCTGAGTAATTCCTGCCATATTCTTCTTAAAACACTCTTCTCCGATTGAAAAAATCAGCGATTGTTTTCGTGTCGAGCTGGTTCGACAGAGAAGGAAGGAAATAGATATAGCAGAAAATGGACAATCTAGAAAGGTCGTTAAGGAGGCGTTTGGAAGCGAGTAATAGAGCGTCATATAGAAGCTTGATTTATATAGATGGGATGGGATTTCCTTGTGCGCCACGCCCAATCCAGAACCTTCTACGCTGCCACGCGTGTGACATAATTGGGCTGGTGACAGTTATTGGGCCTTTTGAGTCCTTATTTTCTAAAGCCCAATTAACTTAAGTACACAAACAAAATAAATACACTCATCATAAAATTAGTACACCTAATAAAAAGTTATCATTTGTATTCTTCCCTCACCACCCCATATATATATATATATATATTCCACCTCAACACCATTCATTGTTGAGTAGGTATTGTGTGAAAATAATTCATGATAAGTTTATCATGAAATTATCTTAATGTATCAAATATATGGTCAAGTGTATCAAAATATTCATCAGGTGTATCAAAAGTTAAAATCAATATATAAATTTTATTGACCTCAACTTTTGATACACCTGATAAGATTTTTGATACATCTGGTTAAATGTTTGATACTTTAAAACTTGTT
>JAPKLY010000007.1:2575066-2624062 GCA_026898435.1 Prunella vulgaris | reverse complement strand
GCCTTATGATTGAACAATCGTGGTTATTGAATATCAACAAACGTAAATTTTCAATAAAGCTAAATAATTTAAATGTAACTTCACGAGTAGTTTCTAACCGTCCAATACAGTTGTATTGAATACTCATTGTGCCAGGTTCTCTCCACATCTCAGCATGAAAACTGATAATAATTAGAATTTCATGTGGAATAAAAAGCCAGTAAATTAAAACAAGCCATGATCTTATAGAGTAGTAGTCGCACATGTGGCTGAGTAAAACAGTTGGATTGAAGATAAAGATTGAAGGGAGTACGTTCCACAATTCAGCAGCTAAATTACACACATTATTCACAGAAACCAAACCAAGATGAGCGAAGAAACACAGATAAGCAAAGGGTGAGGCGGCTCCATTTCGACTATTTCTTTCCGCGCAGTTTGACGCCGAGCGCCCTCTCCAGTTTAGTTATGATCTGCTGGTTAGGTATTGCTTTACCCGATTCATATTCTTGGATTACTTGGGGCTTTTCGTTTATGATCTGCAACACGAGCTCGTTTAGTATCGAGACGAAGTATCATGTTAAAGGGACGGACGAAAGCAAGACGAACTAACCTGAGCAAGTTGAGCTTGGGTGAGTTTCTTCTCCATTCGACCCTGCATGATCGCCTTTTTTAGCTCTGTTGGAACCTTCTCATCTGTCATCATCACTATATGTTAGAACAAGCTCCTCAAATCATTGCCAATCACACATTCTGTAAATAAATCAACCTTGCAGATTTAAGCACTTCTATTAACCAACCCCACACTCTCTGAGAATTACAAAATGCAGAAGCAAAATCAATGTTTGAAGGGTGGAGGGAGGTGGGGTATCTTTGTCTTTTCATCCCTTTTTCCATTTCTTTTTGGATGGGCTGAAGACTCAGGTTCAGCAGGGCAACACAACAGACAAGGAAGACAGATGGAAACAGATTATTGGATAACCATGAGAGAGAGAATGGATTTACACGACGATGGAATGATAACTACAGAAATTTTCATCATCCCATAATTGCAAACGTTTTATGTAGATACTAGATATTTCATATTTGTACGTTTTCCAATTTCCTATGGATAAGTTTGACAATGAAGCTTTCCTATTAGCATCTCTAACTTCTGATGTTCAAGATTTGCTTGACGAAAACAAAGAAGCAGATAACGTACACATATTACAACAAGAACGATAAATCCAAGTGTGAATTGTTATGGCAGAGGCAACATTTAACAGCAAGAATGAATTCAATTAAAGAAGCACATATTTCAACTCACGAGCCAAAACTTCAGTCTCTTCATCTAGCTTCCGGGTGTTCAGCGTAGTGGTGCTTTTAGCAGCCTTATTCGTCCCAGCGGTAGCTGCAGCATAGCAGATGATTATGATCAGTGAAATAAGCTTGATGTAAAAATAAAATGATAATCAAACTGTGAACTATGCATCGAATGATGGTTTTCTATCTTGATCATGTTCCACAAAGACACATACAGATTCGTACAGAGACAAAACAAATGAAACAGTCCCAAAAGGATTAAGTCAGAAGATGATTAGAACAAAGAACTCGAACAATCCGATAACCAAAACAAAGCAGAGATATCAAGATAATTTGTGTTAAGCCCGTCATCTGCAGAATGAAACTAGTCCAGGATCAAAGCCCAAATGTTCTTTAACAAATTCAAAAGAACAGTTTCTTGGTATTTTTATTAAATAGTCAAGAAATTATATCAGATCAAAAGAGAGTGCAATCGAGGCAAAATTTACACGATTTCCACGGTTTACTAGAGGACGCTAGGTAATTGCCTCGAAACACGAATTAGAGTCGACAGATATCAACAGACGCCAATAAACATCCAGGAAAATAAAAACGAATCAGATCAGCATCAAATCAAATAAAAACGAGAAGTAACGCGAATTTGCGGGTACGCACATTTCTTAACAGTTTCGATCTCGGCTCCGGCGCGGCGGGCAGCATTGACCGCTTTCTCATCCTTACGAGCGGCGGCGGTGGGCGCTTTCTTGCGAATCACCACCGGCTCCCAATCCTGAGTAATTCCTGCCATATTCTTCTTAAAACACTCTTCTCCGATTGAAAAAATCAGCGATTGTTTTCGTGTCGAGCTGGTTCGACAGAGAAGGAAGGAAATAGATATAGCAGAAAATGGACAATCTAGAAAGGTCGTTAAGGAGGCGTTTGGAAGCGAGTAATAGAGCGTCATATAGAAGCTTGATTTATATAGATGGGATGGGGTTTCCTTGTGCGCCACGCCCAATCCAGAACCTTCTACGCTGCCACGCGTGTGACATAATTGGTCTGGTGACAGTTATTGGGCCTTTTGAGTCCTTATTTTCTAAAGCCCAATTAACTTAAGTACACAAACAAAATAAATACACTCATCATAAAATTAGTACACCTAATAAAAAGTTATCATTTGTATTCTTCCCTCACCACCCCATATATATATATATATATATTCCACCTCAACACCATTCATTGTTGAGTAGGTATTGTGTGAAAATAATTCATGATAAGTTTATCATGAAATTATCTTAATGTATCAAATATATGGTCAAGTGTATCAAAATATTCATCAGGTGTATCAAAAGTTGAAATCAATATATAAATTTTATTGACCTCAACTTTTGATACACCTGATAAGATTTTTGATACATCTGGTTAAATGTTTGATACTTTAAAACTTGTTTATGATAAGCTTATCATGAACCATTTTCATACAATACTTTGTTTCATTGTTTGTTACTCACCATCATCCATTTTTACAGGTAGTGTGTTATTTTTTATTTATTTTTCTCCTTATTTCTTATTATTTAATCTGATTTTATGTGAAATTTAAAATATTTTTTAAAATGAGTTTTAAATTTTTTGTCTAATTTCGTAAATTTTACCAAATATCTTATTCAATGGAGTTTTTTTATTAGTTATATCTTTTTTTTTTAAGATTTGAAACTTTTTCAAAAAAAAAAGTCAAAAGAAAATTTATTTTCCAGAAAGATTTTTTTAAACAAAATTACATACTTTTTACTGATTTTTTTTCTAAAATTGTTTCAACAAAATATTATAAATCAAGAAACAGTAAAACCTGAATGCGATGGTGAATATTAAGAGTGGATTGGTGCATTAGTATTGTAGTTTGAGAGTGATAAATGTATATATGTCTTTTTATAAACTATTAAAATTGATATTATTTTTAGAATGTGTGTATAATCAATTATGTGGGTGCATATAACTTGAACCTAAAACGGGATAATTGCACAAATCTAATTTTATGGTTTGAAAATATTGGTTTTTTTTTTTAAATAAGGACTTTTGCAGGTGTTTTTATAAAAGACCCGAATCATATGCACCCACATCTATTACCAGTACACTCATTATATGATGAGTACACACCTCATGAATTATTATTTTTACTGTGATCCAGTAGTTACGATGAGAAAGCAGAAGACGAGGGCGAAAGCTGGACCAGATTCCTAGTATTTGTTGTGGCCTGTAAGGTGCATAATTAGGATGCCGGATCTTCAGCGCTTGCAAATATATCCTTGTACTGTTCCAATTTTTAGCATTAGCCGACCAAAGATCTAAACCCTGGTCAGACATCCTCTAATTTTGTTCATCTTTTCCGGTATCATGTCCAATAACCGACTAATTCGGGGGACTCATAACCCATTATTCACCAGTGGAGGAATTATTTTAATATGGACTAGCCTATTTCAAGAATTGAACGCACCTTGTGAATTTTGGATCTGAAACTTATAGAGAAGCATACTCTTAAATCTCAAATTCTCACTACTAGGCCGATTCCGGGGTGGGGTTGGGGGGGGGGGGGAGGAAGGGGTTCACATTGATTAAAGTTCCACCCATTCAGCATCATGGATTTGGAAAGGATGAGAACAAAAAAGGTAAGAGAAATCGTAAATGTTTTTTTCCTTCTTTCTGTACCCTCATTCCTCTTATATTTCTTCTCCTTCAACTGTTCCAAATGTAAGTTTTTTTCTTTGGTTCCGAATTTACAAAAAACTTGAATAAGTTTCTACTTTTTTTCTCAAAATTTTAGACTATTATCAATATTTATTGGCAAAATTTTATTCTGTTTATTTTTTCAAAAACCTAAATAGTAGTTAAACTTTTGATCTTTTTGACTTTTGCTTGCTGCTTTTTCTTCTTAAAAAAAAATTAAAAAAATCATACTAGTATTTGTTATCTAAGAGTGAACTATTTTTTCAATTTTAAATAAATATACTTTGTAAATTTTATCTTTACATAAAAAATTATTACCATAATATCACAAACCACACTATAATTTAAAGAAAATAACGCCAATGAAAGAAAACTAGACAATAACAATTAATATTAACAATAATAAAAAAATCTTAAAATTAATACTAATTATAAATTAATTTGTATAGAAAAAACTTATATTTTTATGAGTGAATCAATTTATAAATATAATAGGAATTTTTTTAAATCAATATGAAACTTTTATAATCATCATCGTCATAATAATAATAATAATAATAATAATAATAATAATAATAATGAATTTCATCGAATAAGATGTAAGTAACGTGCATCCAGCAGTTGTCCAAAAATCCAATAATCGATTCGCGACACAGGAGAATCGGATCGCGATCGACGATGATGCTCTGAGTTTCTTCTTCCGCACTCCGCCTAATGTCTCGCCGCAATCACACGACGGAGCTCGGATGCATAGCCGACGCCGATTTATCGGATCTCGGCGCCGGCAAGGAAGGATGGCTGGTGGATAGCCCTAACATCCTTGTTTCCCTCGACACCCATTCCCTTGCGCTTGCCAGTCGCTCACTGATTCTCATCCTCAATTGGTCTCAATCAATCAACGGGCGCTCCGATCTCGGCAGTAACCGGACCGTGAAGATCCGACCCGAGCTATCCCCAATCGAGGCCGAGTATGTATCCGCTGTAGAGTGGCTCGTCTTCGATGACGACATCAGGGTCCTTGCTGTTGGTACCTCTTGCGGTTACCTTTTGATTTTTTCTATCCATGGTCGTCTAATTCACAGACAGGTGGGTGTTCAAGCTCAAAAAATCCCCTTCTCTCTCTTTCTCTAGTTCGATTGTTGTGTATATACTGGCGAATTGCATGTTTTACATGTTGGTTAGTTGAATAAACTCTCCATTTTTTGGTTGCTATTGAGAAAAATTAAGCCTTAACTGGAGAGATCGAATGGGAGTAATGTATGAGAGACTTGAGCTTACTTGCGTGCGTGGGAATAATTGAAATTCAAGTAATTCCAAAACCTAGTTCACTAGCTGAGTCTCCTTGCATCCATGACGGAGTGGTTAAAGCGCCAATTCATAATTGTCGAATTCCTAGGTTAATTTCCTACTGGATGCACTCCAATGAACCCTCCAATAAGCCTATTGGAATTGGCATGTATCAATGGAATCTCATCATTACTTATCGATTTGTGTAGCATATTCATATCATAGTATACTAACAATAATAGTTAGAGTATTATTTAATTATTGGCATATGGTTTCCATCATTGATCATTATGATTGCTAGTGTTGATTATCCTTATATTTTCATGTTGAAAGTTTTATGTTGCATGCTGCATGGTATCTCGTTTATAGGGAGAAGATTCATAATAAACAGTTTGCTTTGATTGCTTTTTATTCAGCAAAATGTGCATTTTGCAGATTGTGAGCGCTGGAAAGATTCTTAAATTAAGGGTCCGTGGAATTAAACAAGATCTAACTCAAGATACTTCCTCGGAGGAGGTGTGTGTTGTAATGCCTGGTGTAGTTGCTCGTTTTGAAGGAACCGATATTAAGGTAATTTGAATAAGTGGTGATGACCCATGAAGATAATCCATAGTATTTTCTTGATGACCTATGTCATGTGCATATGCTTTAATGTTTCTTAAGTTGAGGGGCTGTGATATTAAACAAGATCTAACCCAGGATACATCCCCGGTGTAGATTTTTGTTGTAATATGCCTGGCGTTATTGTACAATTTGAATGAACTGATAAAGTAATCCTAAGGTATCTGATATTTGTGGGCCGTACCATGTAAGCTTTTTGTTTCATATTTTCTTGATGACATATCTCATGTGCGTGTGCTTTAAAATTTAAACCACACCGAGAAACTTGTGCTTTTGGCCTTTTCTTTGAAAATGTGGGAGTTCATCTGATCTGTGTGTGTGTGTGTGTATGTTCTAGATTTGAGTTTTTATCATGTTAGAAACATGCTTTATGCAGGATCTGCTGCATCGATGGTTTAGAGAAACACAGTCACAGTTTTGGGATCAGGATTTCAATGATATGACTCTTGAGGCTTCTCGACAGACTGCTGCAAGTCTTCCTTACCAGATATGGAATGTTAGCAAGTATGGATCATGTGCTGATGCTGCCATAACTGGTATCATGCCTCCACCTCTGATGGAAATCCAGGTACTTGTTTTTCTTTCTCAATTAGTGTGTTTTTTCTTGCTTCCACTCCTTCAGTCTATGACTTTTGGAAACTTTCTGAATTTATTTTGATATTTGAATTCAGCTGGTTTTATTGTTGGGCAGTCCGGTCAACGATACTATTGCGCAGTCACCGTTGGAGATGATGCTGTGATATCAGCATTTAGGTTAGTTAGATTTTGTGTTCTAATGTTGAGCTTATCCCTTCAAACAATTTATTGTTTTCTCTTTCAGCTTAAGTAGAGAGTACCTTAGGTTTGTATTTCATCCATAATGGTTGACTCTTCCTTCTTAAAGACTTTCAGTGGACAAGAACAGATCACTAGTGGGAGCCATCTTGTCAAAAGTTGTTCCTGCAACATTTTCAACAATAGCTTCATTTACGAAACTGCTTTGGCGGAGTGATCAAAACCATACCAAGAAGCCAGAACCCAAATCTCAACCATTTGCCCAAGGTGAGTCAGTGAGCAAATTGTTTTATAATGTTGCTAGCTCTGTGTTGCCCCTGAACAAATTACCGAAAAGTGATTATAGCTTCAGGAAAATGGATTGTAATTTTGTATAATTTGTTAGAAGTTTGGCCATCTAGGACAAAATGCTGGATCCTATTAATGGTGTCTTTTTTTTTTTCCCCTCTTTTACCAGCCTCTCCCCTGACTTGTTTGAAGGATCATCCTAGGAAGGGTGAGAAACTGACTTTGTCGCCTAGTGGTTCCTTGGCTGCAATAACTGATTCACTTGGGCGCATTCTGCTCTTAGACACGAAGGCACTTGTTGTTGTGCGTCTATGGAAGGTATGCTAAATGCTTACAGTATAATTCTGTTAATGGCAAGTTTTAGAGATCTTCAATTTAAGGCTTTGGATAAAGCATTTTCAGTTCGTGTTCAAGGAAATTCATTACTATCTCCAAAATTAATTTCTCTTTACAAACCCTAACTTCTTTTGCAGGGATATCGTGAGGCGAGCTGCTTATTCGTGGAGATGCTTGCCCGAAAAGATAAATCTCCCGCACATTCTGCTTATACTGAACATTCAAAAAGTGATTACTCTCTCTGCCTAGCCATCCATGCACCTCGTAAAGGAATTGTTGAGGTATTCTTCTCTTGTAGTCTAATATGATATTTTAAGTGAAGGGAACTTTGCACTGTTGGAAGATTGAACACACATTCTCATAGGCTATTGACTTGGTCATGAAATTAAGAATATTCTTATCGAGAGGTTGACCGTCTTCTATTTATTATCTCGTGCTGCTAATTGATATGAAATGATAATCTTACCCTAAATGACGTACATATGGTACACTTGCATACAGGTGTGGCAGATGAGAACTGGGCCTCGAATTCTGACCATCCCATGTCCTAAAGGTAGTAAAATCCTTCAACCGACTTACAGATTTAGTTCTGCAACGGCGTCTTCTTCGTTGTATGTACCCCTGGAAGTGTTCTTTCTGAATGGAGACTCGGGTCAAATATCAGTTCTTAATCGGTTTCTTCATTGACCTCACTTTAATTTGTATCTATTCGTTTCTTCTGATATTGTATAGGATGCTGAAATTGCTTTTGCACAGATATGCACATTTTGAGCCAAAGAATGTTAAACTGAGTCTTCATTATTCACAAAGCATGAGATGTATAATTAGGTTCCTCCATCCTGTTTTGGATACGAGTAGCAATGTTGTGTGTACACACACACACACACAAAAAAAAAAAAAAGGTCCACATTATTATATTAGTCTGTTCGTGAAAAAATGGTCTTTGTTATTATATTCGTCTGTTCGTGAAAATTTGTCTATTTTTCCAGATTGATAAAATTTCATTATATTAACTTGCAAAAAATTGTTCATTTATCTTTACAAAATATATTTTGTTTCTTTAAAATTTGTGTAATAGATAACAAGATTGTTTGTAATGGATGGAGTATATATTAAATTTTATTTCTACGTTGCAACTAGATGGCGCATAGCATATTAATGCGGAGTGCTAGTAAAATTAATTTTACAAAAAATTTATTTACATATATATAAATTTATTTATATATCATCAAATAATGAATACTATATCTCTAAATAATAAATATACATTTCAAAGTCTCCTCAATTTTTTTAATCCTACGTCTCCAATCGAAGCAACAGTATTTTCATTGAAAATTTTAGGAGGCGTTTGGCTGGCTCTTTGGAAGGTGAGATGGTAATGAAGGTCGTAGTGTGTGTTTGAAATAATTTACTATAATTTTAATTCTTAGAAACTAAGAAATTTACTATAGTTCAGTTATTTGAGAACTATGATTTTCATTCCATACTCATTTCATTCTTATAACTTTTTCATTCCTTACAATTATATCAAACGTCCCCTTAAGAAGATCTCCAATATATCATCTTTGGACAGATCGAAATTGTTCAGACTCTTTAGAATAAAATTTAGAAGATTAATATTTTTTTAAACAATAAGGGGTGTTTTGTTTCATAGATTAGGATGGATTAAGTCCCTAATTCTACATAAAATTGTGTTTGGTTTCTAGGATTTGAGCCAGGATTAAATCCTGGCCCGATGTTCGAATTCAACCTAATTCTACACAAAATGGATAACTTGATCCAACTGTTACATCAGATTAAATTTAAGAATACAATCATAAGTACCAAACATATATTATTTTAAAAGTAGAATTGCAATCAATACAATCCATGAAATTCTACCATACTCAACCTAAACAAACCCCCCACCCAACAGTAAAATTAAAATGGAATACAAGAGGACTCCAATTCCTAACAGAAGATCGGTTTTAATTTTAAAATATAATAGAGCTATAAACAACAGAAAACATTTTAAACGAGATTGAATATATGTGACCTTTTTCAAATGGAATTCACACACAAAGTATATAATAATAGCATGCTCCACTAAAGCAAACTTAAACGATACATCTATCAAAGTTATTGTGTAAGAACAATTTAATAATATTTCAACAATAATTTATTAATATTCAAAAAACAATTAAGTAATACTCCCTCCGTCCCAAAATTACTTTCACACTTTCCTTATTTGGACGTCCCAACTCTTCTTTCACACACAAAAAAAAGGAAACTTTTATCTCTTACAAAAGTCAACAAAATACACTTTTTCTTATTTTATTATTTAACTTTACACTCACATATTTACTTTTCCATGGTTCGCGTGCCCGGAACTACTATGAAAGTAGTTCCGGGACGGAGGTAGTATCTCATACTATATTCGACAGTATTCCAAAAATTAATAAACTATATTGCAAGAACAACTAAATTATACCCCAAGAACAATTAACTAATACCTGAATAATAATTCTAATAATACCAAAAAAATAAGTCACTGATACCTCAATTGTCAAAAAGAACATCATGTGATGTGTAATTATATATTTTTGAAAAATCAAAATTAAAATAAAAAATAAACTTAAAATTTAAGTACGTAGTATCCACCCAAACACACATATATTACCGCTAAATATTTGACACTAAGCAACACAAAATTCTAAATTCACCATAAATTAACATATAATTAGAATTCATCACAAATTGATACACAAATATATTAAAATTTTCCTCTCAGCAGATTTAAGAAACATAGAAGCTTTAAAAAAAATAAGTGTAGGCATATAATTTTTTAGAGTTTGAATCACAATTCGTCCTATAACTATTTGACAAAATAGATTTAGTCCCAAAATTAACTTTATATCAGATTTAGTCCCAAATTTTCAAATAAGGTCCAATTTTAGTCCCAAAATTAACTTTTTATTATATTTTGTCCCAAAATGTTTTATAAGGTCCAATTTTAGTCCCAAATTAAAGGTAAAAAGTGAAATAATATTAGATTTTACTAAAATTTTATATTATTTATATTATTTCATTAATTTTTATATTAATTTTCATTAATTTCGTTAGTTTTTATGTATTTATATTATTTTGTATTTTAGATTTTACGAGTTTGTATTTATATTATTTCATTAATTTTATAAAAAGTGTATTTATATTATTTTTATATTAATTTTTATTAATTTTCATTAATTTCTCTAGTTTTTATGTATTTATATTATTTTGTATTTTACATTTTACGAGTTTGTATTTATATTATTTTTATAAAAAGTGTATTTATATTATTTCATTAATTTTTTGCTAATTGAATTTTTTTTTTACATATATTATGATTTTTTATATTCACTTTTCATCTTTTATTTGAGGCTAAAATTGGACCTTATCAAAAAATTTGGGACTAAATCTAATAAAAAGTTAATTTTGGAACTAAAATTGGACCTTACAAGAAAATTTGGGATTAAATCTAATAAAAAATTAATTTTGGGACTAAAATTGGACCTTATTAAAAATTTGGGACTAAATATAATAAAAAGTTAATTTTGGGACTAAATCTATTTTGTCAAATAGTTATGGGACGAATTGTAATTCAAACTCTAATTTTTTAGATAGGTATTTTTTTATTTAAAAAAATATATTTGCTTATTAATATATGATGAACAATGAACATGTGTTTGATTTTCATATAAAGTAGTAGAGTGTTGTTAATAGATAATTGTTTAAAAGATATTTATTTATTAATATATGAAGAATTGTTTCTATTTTTTATGGATAAAATATTTTGAGTGTTTCTACTGTGCACAAGGGTGCATGATATGCACCCTTTAATTTTGACTATTTTCAGTTTTATTTTTCTTCCGCCAAGGAGCTTAAGCATCTAATATCGATAAGTGTGTCGCGATCAACACTAAGCATCTATGATTAATAAGTTTTATTTTTCTTCCAGTTTATAAAATTTTTCGGATAATCCATTGCAATGGATTTGAAAAAGGTCGGATATGAAAGATGAGAGGGAAGTGATCAATTGCATTGATGTAATCTGTGAGTGGCCTTGAATCGGTCAAACCATAGAAATCATAAGCAAGCGGTTATTCAACATTTAATAAACTTTGTTTCATAACTGAATGACTTTTTAATTAGTCAAATATGATGCCCATATTTATTTTTGTGTATTATAAAATATTATTGGGGTATTATAAATTAAAATACCCCAAGAATATGTTTGTAATACCCGAAGAACAAATTATTAATACCCCTAAGAATATATTATTAATACTCTAAGAACAATTTATAATATCCAAAGAACAGTTTGGGGGTATTGTGAGTTATTTTTGGGATATTTACTTAAACTTTTTCTTGGAGTATTGTGAGTTGGTCTTGAGGTATTATAAATTATTCTTGGGGTATTGTGATTTGTTCTTGGAGTATTTGTTTAGAGTTGTTCTTGGGGTATTGTAAATTATTCTTGGGGTATCATAATTTATTCTTGGGGTATTATAATTTGTTCTTTGGATATTATAAATTTATAAGTTTAGCCCAGCAGAGACAGAATTAAAAAAGAGTTCATATAATAGAGACAAAATCAAAAAAGATAAATGATCATCACCTTCTTCCGTTGCATTTAAAACAACACACCTGAAATGAAAAGGGTTGACATAAATCAGATTTATTTACCCTCTATATCACTAGAAAATTAAGGTAAATTTCCTCTGCAACAATGTACGTAAGAATGTGGCAACTAAAGTAAGTGCTTTCTGCCTTCGGAAAACCAAAAATTTTAGTCTGATTCATTAATTCTCTCCTCTCTCTCAGGGTAAAATTAAACTGATGATTGCGTAAATACCAATTTCTGGGATGGAAGACAAAAATAACATGTCATAATCTACTACAAGAAATAAATTTTGAAAAAAAAAAAACCAGAACAATACCCCAAGAACATTATCAATACTCCAAGAACAATTATCAATACCCCGAGAAGAATTATTAATACCCAAAGAACAATTTAGTTATACCCCAAGAACAAATGTTTGCAATACCCCAAAAAACAACTTAATATACCAAAAAACACACAGTGCGGCGTGTACTGTATGTTTCTGGAAATATCAAATTAAATTCAAAATTAAAGCAAAATCAAGGTGCATAGTATGCACAAGGTATCGAGAAAATATAAAAAATGGTCCTGTAACTTTGTTTGAGTCCAGATTTAGTCCTTTATCTTTTTAATTTTTCTATTATAGTCATTTTGTTATAAAAAATGGTCCTATTCGCCGAAAATTAAAAAAATTGGCCGGAATTTACACCTGTTCCAGGAGAAAATATAAAAAATGGTCATGTAACTTTGTTTGAGTCCAGATTTAGTCCTTTATCTTTTTAATTTCTCGATTATAGTCCTTTTGTTATAAAATAAATATATTTATTTTAAATTAAATTTTTTATAAAATATTGAAGATTATATAATTTTATTTAAAAATACTTATTTTTATTTTAAATATGATTATTCATATTTAAATAATATTAAAATCTCCTATTATCTATTTCTGAATATATAAAATTTTACGTGGCTTAATACAAAGCTTCCTACATAACTTTCTAATTTTCTCATAATTTTATATTTTTTAAAATAAAATATGAATAACCGTTGTCCGTTACTTCTTTATCCATCTATTCCATCACTCCATATTTCTAAATATTTTTATTTTCATCTTAAAAAGATCTTTTAATAGTTAAAGAATATTAACCGCCATCCATAAATCTCGGTCAACTAAACCCACTAATTACTCATTTTAAAATTATATATGTTATTAATCTCAAATTAAATTATTTATTTATTTTCAAAAAGAAATTTTCAAATTAAATTATTTATTTTAAAAAAAATTAATCAATATATTCCTATGAATTAAAATTTTCAAAATATTACGAATTAATGAGTAATTCCATTGACTATTAATATTTCCAAAATTAACTTACAATTAAATGTCGAGGGAACAAAAATAATTTCTAATAAAAACAAAATTAGAGAAATATTAACCATTTATGTTAATATTAACCATTAATATTAATAGTCATATATATTTAACCACGTCATAATATTTAAATATGAATAATCATTTATTTTAAAAAAAATTTAATCAACATGTTCATATGAATTGAAAATTTAAAAAAGCAACATTTTCGTACGAATTAAAATTTTCAAAATTAAACTTCAAAATTTATTTGTAATAGCATTACAAGCTTAATATATATAAATATAATTATGTTATTATTTATTAAATAATTATGCAATACTAAATACATTTTTTTAGAATAATCATATTTAAAATAAAAAATAAGTATTATTAAATAAAATTATATAATCTTCAATATTTTATAAAAAAAATTAATTTAAAATTAATATATATTTTTTGATAACAAAAGGACTATAATCAAGAAATTAAAAAGATAAAGGACTAAATCTGGACTCAAACAAAGTTATAGGACCATTTTTTATATTTTCTCCTGGAACAGGTGTAAATTCCGGCGGAAAGGACCATTTTTGATAACGAAAGAACTATAATCGAGAAATTAAAAGGATAAAGGACTAAATCTGGACTCTCAAACAAAGTTACAGGACCATTTTTTATATTTTCTCCACAAGGGTGCATAATAGAATTTGCGAAATATTTATTACTCCCTCCGTCCCATAATTGTTTTCACACCCTATAAATGGAAACTATTACTTTAACTTTATCCTCACAATCAAACTAATCTCATTATTTTAATAATACAACTTTACATAACACTCCACTTTTCTTAAAAGTTGTGTCATCCCAGAGGTGAAAACACTTCTGGGATGGAGGGAGTATGAGATATTAAAAAAGGACAGTGAGAAAAAATCAATTAATTTCATGTTTATTTCATTTTACTAAATTTAATCGCATTAATTGTAAATTTGGAAGTTAGTGAATATAATTAGGAATAAATAACAAACATCAATTACAATAACTTCTTTTATCACTAGGTATAAAACATATTATTTCGTATAGTTGTAAATCGAAATCACAACTATCGAAAGTGGTGGACCATCTGGAATGCTAGAATTACACTCCAGAGCCACAATCTCCACAAGAGGTGAACTATCACCCTATTATAAGAAGGACTGCCACTAAAAAATTAAGGGTAGGTATTGTGTGGAAATAGTTCATGATAAGCTTATCATATAATTATTTAAAAGTATCAAATACAAGTGTATCAAAATATGCATCAGGCATATCAAAAGTTGAAGTCAATATATAAATTTAATTGGCCTCAACTTTTGATACACCTGATAAGATTTTTGATACATATGATTAAATATTTGATACTTTAAAATTGATTCATAATAAGCTTATTATAAACTATTTTCGTACAAAACTTTGTCAAAAAATAAAATTTTCCTCTTGTTTCTAAGAACACAAGACATCAAAATCTTAAATATTGATTTTTTTTTTTAAAATAAGAGGTAAGTAGTCTTTATGCTACTCAAATCTCCACGTTATATAGAAAGCTTATTGTAAAAAAAAAAAAATTATCTGAAAATAATTCATGATAAATTTATCATAACATTATTTTAAAGTATCAAATATTTAGTTAATTGAATCAAAATATTTATCGAGTGTATTAAAAGTTGAGATCAATAAAAATTTATAACAATTATAACATAATATTATTGACCTCAATTTTATGCGTCTGATGAAATTTTTGATACACTTAGATAAATATTTAATACTTTAAAATTGATTCATGATAAATTTATCATGAACTATTTTTATACACTTTATTTGTGAAATATAAACATATCATATGACTCTAGCTATGAAGTAAAATAAACAACCATAAATTGGCTTGACCATATATTTATAACTAAATGTGTACTAGATAAAAACTTGTGTAAAATATTTTTAATGTAAAATATTTCACAAATTAACATTCGTTCTTTAAAATATCAAAACATTATTTTCAAATTATATTTCACCTGATCATGACCAATTTCAATATAAATCCGTACTGGATAATGAAAAAAATTATGAATCAATTAAAAAGTTTCCATTTAAGAATTTTGCAGTAATTGCTAGTCAAGACAGACGATTAATTTGCTCGATGTCTCACCAAAATTTAGCAATTTCGAAAATGCGATTCATCCCATATATCCATGATTGACATTTCGAAATTTGAGTGAGAAATAGCATGATTTCAACCTCCATGATTCCTTCGCCTTCCTCCATTTTCTATCTCCTCCTCCTCCTCCACCCCAAGCCACCCCATTACAGATTACACTCCGTCCCTGAATCCGCCGCCGACGAAGCTCCGACCAGGTACTTTGAAGTTACAAAGCCAATCTCAGTTCCCTCTCATACCCAATCCTTACTGACCACGAATTTGCTTACACCCTGGAAAAACCCCCTGTTCTTACGACCTACAAACCCCCTTCAAACCCTAACAATTTCTCCAAAATCGTCCTCGAATGGACCGCCACTAGCAAAGGCAGACAGTTCGACAGGATCTTCGGCGGCGCCGAGGTTTTCCGGAGCTGCACCGCCGAGCCGAGGCGCAGCGGAATCGTCTGGACGGTTAAGAAAGACATCACGAGGTACCGCTCCCTGCTGACGGCGGAGCAAACGGTGGCGGTTTACATGGGAAACGTCGTCGACAGCACTTACGACGCCGTTTATCACGTGAATTTGACCTTCCATTTCTACCTTCCCGAAGACCACCACCATCACAAATACGACGATTCTCCAGCCGATTTCATACTCCTGATCTCGAGAAATCTCCCGCTAAACGACGGATTGTGGTTCAAAATCGAGAATTCGACGGCTCTGGTTGGGAAATCTGTGAAAATCCCTGGCAATTCATACAGGGCAGTGCTGGAAATCCACGAAAAGGATGAATTTTGGTACACAAATTACCCAAACGAGAACAACCTCACCGATTCCCCCGGAAACGGGCCGTTCCGGGAGGTCGTCGTTCATCTCGACGGCGTAATAGTTTGGCCCTTCACCGTCATCTACACAGGCGGAGTGAATCTCTTCCTGTGGAGGCCAATCACTGGCTTGGGCTCATTCAATCTCCCTTCCTATGACATTGAAATCACACCTTTTTTGGGCAAATTATTGGATTTGAAATCAGACCACATGATTGATTTTAGCGTCACAAATTAATGCCCTGAATGCCTGGTTTGTCAATGCAAATTTGCATCTCTTGCTGGACAGTGACGGCCAGACGACACGAGGAGAGCTGCTGGAGCACCGCTCTCCTCGTCTCCAGGTTCTCGGGTTTGGAGGGAGCTTATAAGATAAATTCAAGCAGGAAGATACTAATTTCCAACCACAGAGTCGATCGAGGCAACATCTTAATTTGGTTTAGCAATTCTGTGGTGCTGAGAATCGGCAGACATTGGATATATCAGACAATAAAATTCAATCACAAGGCCGTAGCTAAGAATGCGAAGTTTCGGGTGTCTCTCGACTCCAGCAGCGTTGCCAAGGAAAACGGGACGAAACTTTCGACTAATCTGACGTTGGGTGTGGACGAGAAGCTAGCGTCGAAAGGTCTACGATTTTAAAGTAGTGAAGAATGTGCAAAAGGGTTTAGGATTTTATATTGGGAACAACTCAGCAGGAATACAGATCGATTTGTTGGTGATGGATCGAAGTTGCTATTATAGGAAGGTGAAAAGCTCAAACTAGCTACACCATCCTTCACGATAATTAGGAGAGCAACATTTGCAAAAGTGTCACTAAATGATACTAGTATTGGGATTTTGAACTATTATTATTTTTCATCATGATTAATATTAATTTATTTGATTGTAAAATTCAAATTAGTGAATTTATTCATCTGTTCTTTTGAGTAGGGTATTCTAGCTAATTGTTGCATGGGCATGCATGTCTCTTGTTTGAAAAGTCGCAGTCGTTTCCTTTGACCAATCAATTTTTCCACAAGAACTGTTTAAATACTCTCTCCATATTCTTTTTATAAATAAATACTCTTTACTGTTTTAGCATTATATATTAATAAACAAATAAATATATTTTATTAAATAAAATAAAATAATAAAATATTAAGAGGAACTTGCTCCAAATAGAGGATGTCAATAATGCTCTTTATATCGTCTCTTAAATTATACTGTTTTTGTCCACAGAATTCTTTTTTCTTAAAAAAATTGTACGAGATATAATGAAAATTAGTATTATATTAAAATTAATAGATAAAGTAGAGAAAAATTGAAGGCATTGTGAGTCCAAATTTTTGTTTATGATTATAGACAATTTTTAAATAAAAAATGAGAAAATTTTATGGACAAACAAAAATGGAAGGTGGAAAATAATTTCGTGAATATTTGCTAAACCCAAATCACAACTTTCAACTAGTGCAATATTTTCTAGAATAATTTTTTGATGGTAAAGTCCGTGATCAGTCTGAGGATGGTTGAAGCTTGGATACATCATGGGTAACTAGACCGAGATCGCATGAAGCTTTGAGAAACTACTAGGGTCCGTTCGAGCATGCCCGAAGCTCTGGCTACCTCGGAGAGTTATAATGACATGAGTGTTCGAGGACCAACATCGATTGTTCTGTAGTCTCAAGCAAGATATTAAGCAAGTTCTAGAATTATAGTCAATGATTGATCCACTCACAATTAACAAACCATGTTAAAATTCGATTTTAGACTCAAGTCTCACCGGTTTTCAATGTAACTCAAAACACATTTCAAAAGATTGTTCACCATAACAAGTCAAAAACTCAAGATATCCAAGACTACTAATTCGAACAACAATCATCAAGCAACATAATACACTCAATCAAGCAACAATGTAGGAACGAAATCATCACAACAAAAGTCATTATGCCACACAACCATCAAGCATCAATAAAGTGAGTGCGCTGGTGCAATGCACAAGAAATCAAATCACACAAAAATAATACACCCCCCTAACTTAGAATTTGCTATGCAACTCTAAGTTCGGGCCCGGGTGGTCAACTTAGAGTTCATATCTAAGCAACACCATAGCACATAAGTCAAGTAATATCTCCAAATAATCAATTCACCACCACGGTCTCTCAATGAACCAAACACAATCACAAGGAAACACCAAATAGAGTAAAATCAATAAAAATGAGGCGTGCACATGTGCAATGATCATGTGAGCCTCAAGTGCGCCGGTGCAATGTAAAATACAAGCAAAATAAAACCATCACTCCCCCAAACTTAGAGCTTGCTATGCAATTCTAAGTTCGGGTTCGTGTGGTACCTCAACTTTGCACCATACGACTTATTCTATTCAAGCTAGCACATTTGCTTCCTTACTTTGCTCCAGCTTTCAAGCTTAACTCCTAAGGCTCTTCTCATTAGGATCATTGCTCCTCGTCTCCTACACATCACACACTCCAAGAAAATTATAAGCAATCTAAACTAAAGAAAAACAATAAAAAGAAGAAAGGAATAAAAATGGATTGCCTCCCATTTAGCGCTAAGTTTTACGTCTTCAAGCTGGACGTTATTAACAAAAATTCAAACTTCCCTTATCGGAATGGTCAAGGGTATCGATCCTCCTTGCAATTATATTTTAACCTTTAAGCTTCTCGATCAAGGAGGCTTGCATCATGATTCTACCACTCCCCTATCTTCTTCCACATCTTCTTGCATGAACGTTCCTCTTCCTCTTTATCCCTCATCGCTCTCCACTTATCTCCATTTTGCTCAAGGATCCCCAAACTTTTCTTTAATTTCACTTTTTTCTTATAAAGTCTATCGAGTGGCAATATAAAATCAATAGAAGCATTAACATCGAGTAAAGTACAAAATGAAGAGGTAAAAGGTTTAGAAATGCTCTTTTCACCCTTCAATTCTTCTTCTGCGCCCACACAGATCTTGAATGGGGCTCGGACATCTGGTCTAACGGTTCACTAGTTTTAACATATATAGTGACCCATATAGTATATAGTCTTTTATAGTCTGATTTTAAATCACAAATCGTCCCACAACTATCTGACAAAATAGATTTAGTCCCAAAATTAACTATTTATCATATTTAGTCCCAAAATTTCTGATAAAGTCCAATTTTAGTCCCAAAATTAATTTTTTATCAAATTTAGACCCAAATTTTTTGATAAGGTCAAATTTAGTCTCAAATTAAATGTGAAAAGTGAAATAACATCTTTTTGAAGCCCAAAATTGGTTATTTTCGGTAAATCTACTGATGTAATGTCCATTAAATCTAATTATATTTAATTTTTATTTTTCTTTTGAAATTTTTAAATATAAATATTGTGCATTAATATAAAATTGTAAAATATATATATATATATATATATATATATATATATAATTAGCATACATGTACTCCACACCAACACTCTTACTGAAAATCATGAATTTTGAATTTTGTAGACACTTCATCAGTAGATTTCCAGAAATTACAATACCAATCTTCAAAACAATGTTATTTCACTTTTCACATTTATTTTGGGTTAAAAATAGACCTTACCAAAAAGTTTGAGACTAAATCTAATAAAAAACTAATTTTGGGACTAAAATTAGACCTTATCAAAAAATTTGGGACTGAACATCTTGATTGCCTCAGACGGTCGCTACATTTTATTCAGCTATCGCCTCCGTCAATCTTTAATATTAAATTAATAAATTAAAATTAAAATTTTGATACCTCCTCAGACAGTCTCAAAATCACACCGATTCAAATCATGATTCGAATAAATCAGCGATCGGAACAAGACGATGTTAATTATTAACACTTCTAAGTGATCGCTAATCAGAGACCGTTTCTAATAGGTGATCGCTAATATTAACAACTCGTGTTTTAGCGAGTTAATTTTCAGACGATCGCTTGTCGATCTCAAAACGTATTAATTTTGAGATGAAAAAGCGATCGTTTAAGTGCAAATTTTTTATAGTGTCATGTTTTTTTAAAATTTTGAACTTTTAAATTAGACATGCATGGTATATATCAAAGCTTAGAATATTAGAAAATGTACAAATTAATAAATTAATTTCACATTCTTTGACATATAATATAAATCCAAAATTTTAAATGAGTTTTTATTTTTTTTTCCCGGGGTACATGTTATGCTCAATGTCTCGTTCAGGTAGCCAATGTTGCACATATCTTGTTGGAAAGAATCTTGCAGTGCTTTCCTTTGGAGAAACAGTATGACCCGTCCACTACTCTTCATTTATAACGCTCTTATTGTGGGTTTTAATTTTTAATTAATGATGACTGGGATTTTTCCCAAGTGGCTAAAAAATTTATTGTGCCTCTTTAATCTCTCAAACAAAAATCTCTTTTAATTCTTAATTTATAGCCACTTTCGAAGTGGGTATGATTTTGTTACATATATATTAATGTGTAAAATCTTATGAGTCCTACATGAATATTATATATATAACACATAAAAAATGTGCATTTATTAATCACCAAACTCATTTTCCATTGTTTCATCTGTAATTAAGAAATTACTTATATAATATAGAAAATATTACATTACATAATCAATTGTACCTCTGTCGGTTATCAAAGGAGAAAACAAAGCTTACATCACATCACATTACAATAATATATGTTAATTGTATATACGTACTCTCTTAGTCCCAAATATATAGACTGATTGTCATTTATACACATATTAAAAAAAAATTATACAACTACAATTTTTATTTTAACTTTATTTAACAGCGCCCAATAATAATTACTCATTTTCATCAACACATTTATCTAAAAAGCATTCAACATTTAATCACGTATAACAATTGGAATTTTCCATCTCAAAATATAATTTTCCCATTAATGGAATTTAAAAGACTAATTAAAATTTAAGTTAATTAAAAGGAATATTCTAGTTTAAAAAATTATTACTCCATTTAAAAATTAACCTATATAATTGATCAAAAAGACAACCAGCCTATATATTTAGGACGTAAACCAATACAATACTAGAAAAACAATATCAACGAACCATATAAGAGACTAAATTACACAGAGTACTGATGATATTGTTGTAAAATAACTATATATATATATATATATATATTATAAATTTAATAAAGTTATGATATAAATTTTAAAAATGACTAAAATATATAAATAACTAAAAGGATTATAAAATAATTATATATTCAAAACGTAAATAAATATCTAAAAGGGGTAATAAATATCTCCATCAATGAACTGGTGGCCGTTTCCTCTTCCAAAAAGTAGAGGTGTCCATATACTTTATCGTCAGTCAATATATATTTGTTTAAATTAACTATACTTTCAGATAAATATCATCAACAAAGAATACCAATCTAATTTTTAATTTTTCCCGAAAGTAATTGATTTATAAAACCCCGTTATTTTTTTTTTTTTTTGGGGTAAATATATCACGAACCAACAACATCTCGATTATAAATAATAATAAAATTCTAATTACTTAAACTATAACAGTAGATAAAATCTGACATAACTTTTGACCGATGGTTTTGCCTCTTCACAAACAAAAAAAAAGAATTTACAAAATATATATAATTTTCACCATTTGATAAAAAAAAAAAAAAGTGCTAGTGCATGCACAAGTGAACACTACACATGAAGAGAGATCATGAGAAAGACAAAATGCTTTGGTTAAACAAATTTACATTACCAAAGAAAAGATTGTAACCAACACACAATTAAGGATCCGCAGTTACAAGCGTATAGTAATAAATCAAGAATTCAATAACATTCTTTATCACTAACCCTTAATTTCTTCTGAAAGTATTCTCAAATCCAATTTTGTTCATCATGGATCTCGAATACAAAAAAAAAAAAAAAAAAAAAAAAACTTACCCGAGATCATCACAAACTGCACCTATATATGCTTAAACTTCATAGCTTTCTCTCTCCTCCACCCCAAAATATTATACACTACACATCCTGTCAGAGATCATCATTGACAAGACTTCTCTTGTAATTGCATGCAAGCCCTAATTTCGATCCACTACGTATTATAAACCCTTAATCTCATATACTGTCGAAAAAGAAGGGCTCTCCATAGTCCCAAATGCTGCTGGTGGGGTACTCGTCTTCACTAAACGCCGGCCACGACGGCGACGAGGCGTAGCCGTTGAACGCCGCCGCCGGATCGGAAAGCGGTGGCGGCGGTGGTTCGGTGGGTGTGATTGTTAAATTAGACCCCATGAGGGAGCTGATCTCGTCGGATGGCGGGTGATAATGGTGATCCCGATTGTAATTAGGGTTTTGGTAGTTGGAAATTGGGTCCGACACTGTTGCCCTAATTGTCGGGTCATTGTCACTCTTCGAATTGTCCGTACCGTACGGATGTGATGGCGTCGTATTTATTTGTAGGATTGGCATTTGGGGTACAGGGTTGGGGTATTGTACGGCGGGATAATATCCGTAGGCCGCCGCCGCCGCGGGTGGCGGGGGGTATGTGAGGCCGAACCCTGCGGGGCGGGGGAGGAGGGGGCGGAGGGTTTGGGTCGAGGAGGAGGAGGAGGAGCTGGACGACTGGTTGGAGCCGCCGCAGCTGCTGCCGGCGCTGGGGGATTGGAGATTGAGCTGGGCGCGGGAGCCATAGAGTATGACGGCGGCGCGGTCGTAGGCGCGGGCGGCGTCCTCGGCGGTGGCGAAGGTGCCTAGCCAGCGTCGTGCGCGCTTCTTTGGCTCGCGAATCTCGGCTACCCATTTGCCCCAGCTGCGCTGGCGGACGCCGCGGTAGCGGAACTTGTTGTTGTCGGGACCGCCCTTGCCTTTGGGCTTCTTGGTGGTGGTGGCGCCGGTGGAAAGTGGTGGGGAATTAGGGGGGATGTTGTCGTCTTGGGGAGGGTGATGATAAAGGTCTGCAGCACCGCTCATGGTGAGTGGTTGATGAGGGAGGTGGTAAAGTAAAATTAAAGAAAGGGTAGAGAGAGAGATTGTGTGGGATGGTTAAGATGCCTCGTGGTGTGTTTAGCCAATTGAGAAGACTGGGAGGGCCGCAGAGCTTCTCAGGGGCGGTGGGCTGTTTTAATTTTTTTTTTAATATATATATAAAAAAAAATGTATAAACCAGGAATTGAACCTGAAACCTTCAGGAGGAGGAAACCGAAAGTTTCCAGTAGGCCATTTGGAATTTTGATTTATTATTTAAAATATAAATGATACTTTTCGCTAACAGATTAAATTTGCGATTTTACAGCAGTGAGCTGCGCCGTTGCACGCCTCTTCTTCAGCCAAAATTGTCACTTCTCTTGCGGCTATTTGTCGGTGATCCGGCGCCGCCCCTTCGTTCTATTTATCGTTAGAATCCAATTGATAATTTTTATTTTCTCTCTTTTATGTTTGATTATGATTATAATTTTTGGAGGTTTAATTAGTTGTTTTATCACTCTATGTACCCAATTCATTTACGTACTTCCTTTTATTGTTGTTAGTTATATTGAGTATAAATTAATATATTCTAACCATAAAATTGTAAGAAATATATTTATTATTTTTTACATATTTTACATAATGTGAAGTAGTGGGATTTGATATAGTGAAGTAGTGGGATTTGATAAAGTGTATGTATTATGTTGAACATTTTATATGTAAAATAAGTTGTAATGCACATATTATATTATATTGCACTGATTTATTAATGTGGTGCTCAAATTAGATTATAGTTCAATGATTTATTAATTTTGTGATAGGTAATGGATAAACGAAAAGCAAAGAAAGGAAAATCTATTGAGTCGCACTTTACCAACTTCAAACGTAAGGAACCTACAACAAGTGATGTAGATCCGCCTCTTAATTATATCTAACCTCCTCATCGTGCATCACAAAGAATTGAGATTGATCTTGATTCACTTGAACGTGATTCGTTTAAACGCACTCCGATTTGTGAATATTTGGTTAATAAAAAAGATGAAATACGGCGAGCTTACATAAAAATGGGCCATTTCAACCAATTTTGGATGAATATAAGCCAACATTCGACGAAATTCAAAATCGTCGATTCAAAAAGTCATGGTTTCTCCAATTTCCATGGTTAGAGTACTCACCCACAAATCATGTTGCATATTGATTTCCATGCTTTCTATTTGATCATTTGAACAATAGTCATTGTGTATTTACTGTTGATGGGTTCAAAAGTTGGAAAAGAGTCAAGAATGGGAAGAATTACTCATTTTTTGAAACATGTGGGAGATGTTGATTCACAACATAGTAGTGCAGTAGTTTATATGCACTCTCTGAAGAATGTATCTCAGCATATTGATAAAGTCATCAATAGGGAAAAACCAGAACAGATATGGAAGAGCCGTTTGCGGGTTATGAGTACAATAAAGTGTCTTGAGTATCTTATCTTACTTTGCAAGGATGTGCACTGAGAGGACATGATGAGTACGTATCTTCCAAAATTCGAGGTAATCACATTGAATTGATAAAACTTTTGAGAGATGTGAATATTGATATTAAAAAATGTTGTTTTAGAAAATGCTCCTTTAAATGCGAAGTATACATCGCCAACAGTTTAAAAAGAGCTTTTGAGCATCTTTCGTAGTCGAGTAAGAAATAAAATTCGTGAGGAGGTTGGTGATTCAAAGTTTTACATTTTAGTTGATGAAGCTAAAGATATATCTAACAAAGAGCAAATGACTATTGTGGTAAGATTTGTTGATATTGGTGGTGTTTTAAAAGAATGTTTTCTTGATATTGTACATGTTAAAGATACCACTGTTTTAACGTTGAAGAAAGAAATATGTTTTGTCTTAAGTCGACATAACCTGCAAATATGCAATATTCATGGTCAAGGGTACGATGGAGCAAACAACATGGGTGGTGTATGGAATGGATTGCAAGCCCTTTTCTTTGAGAGAGTGTCCTTATGCATATCATGTTCATTGTTTTTCTCATCGATTGCAATTAACATTAGTTGCTGCAAGTGAAAAAATACAACCAATTTATTATTTTTTTTCAAATTTGAATAAGATTGTAAATGTTGTGGGTGTTTTTTCTAAGAGTCATACCGAACTACGTGCCGCTCAAGTTCTTGAAGTTGCAGAAAAGATGGCCACCGGAGACCGTGAAACAGGTAGGGAAGCTAATCAAATGGGAAGTCTACATCATCCGGGAGAAACTCGTTGGAGTTCTCATTTTGATTCCACATGTAGTTTGATTGATATGTATGGTGCGGTGATTACTGTGCTTCAAAGTATGTCAAATGAGGGTTCTTCTTACGAGACAAGTGGTGAAGCTTACGATTGTTGGATGGTAATGAAGTCTTTTGATTTTGTATTCATCCTACACTTGATGAATAAAATTTTGGGGCTTTCAGATATGCTTTGTCGATCTTTGCAACAAAAGTCTCTTGATATCTTGAATGTTATGGATCTTGTCTCAACTACTGAAGGTTTACTGAAATTGTTGAGGGATGGTGTTTTTGATTGTCTTCTAACACAGGTGAAGTCTGTTTGTGGAGAACATCATATTGTAATACCAAATATAAATGATTGCTATGAAATGGGTACATGACATTCGTGTCAACAGGTGGATACTATCACATTTGAGCATCAATACCTATTTGATGTTTTTAATGAAGCAATAGATACTCAATTGTCTAAAATCAACAGTAGATTCAAAGATGAGACAGTGGAGCTTCTAAGACTTAGTGTTGCCTTGGATCCCAGAGACAACTTCAGGTTGTTTAATGAGGATCATATTTATGATCTTGCCGACAAATTTATACTGGTGATTTTACTGATCAAGAAATGATCCATTTGAGACTTCAATTGATGCACTACATTTTGTATATTCTTTCTCGGTTAAATTTTCAGAATTTTTCAACTATTTTAGAATTGTCCCAGAAGTTAGTCGAGACAAACAAGGCACAGACGTATGCTATGATTACGAGATTGATTCACCTTGTTTTGACACTTTTTGTTACCACAACAACAACTGAACGAGCATTTTTAGCTATGAAGCATATCAAGAGTGTTCTTCGAAACAAAATGGAGAGTGATTATCTATCAGATTCCATGATAGTTTATATTGAGAGAGATTTATTTGAAGACATTGATCATAATTCTATTATCGATGAATTTTATCGGATAAAGAATCGTAGGGCACAACTTATGTAATTTTTTTTTTTACTTTTTATGTATAAGTTGACTTCTATTTTTTGTACTGTATTTATTTTAGATTCTCAGTCCATCCTAAATTTTCATCCTGCCTCCGCCCTTGGGGAGGGGGATGCGTCTGCTGAAAGAGCGTCGACTATAAATGGTGAAGGAGGGCAGTGGTCATATGTGAAACAACATACAAGTATGTGTGTATGCATAAAAATCTATATATGTATGTATGTATTGTATTTATATACGGTTCGGTGGAGATTGTCCTTATGTGAAGCTATGGATTTTATTAATTAATTGTTTCCATATTTTTATATACTAAACAAATTAGTGTTTAAGAAGACATTTGTTTATTAATAGTATATGAAATAAAATATTTTTATGAAACATTTAAAAATATTATAAATTTTAAATTTTAAAAATATTATAAATATAAATATAATTAAAAATATTATTAAGAAAATTAAAAAAATTTAATTTTAAAAATATTATAATTAAAAAATTTATAGTAGAAATATTAAAGTCCAACACATGGTTCATAATTTTTGGATGAAGTGTGTTAGGTGGTTAGGATTTGATTTAGTTCTATCGTCTTGTCCGATAATAAATTTGATGCAATTTTGACATCGATACTCATGATGAGATTCTTAATATGTATCATCAATTATTTGATATTTCAAAATTTTTAGACAATTTCATGATAATTAATTGGATGTTGGGTATTATATACGTGAATAATACTCACGATAAAAATACCGTGCACAACATATTCCATTTCACGCAGTAACACAAACTTCGGCGTGTAGTGTTAGTTCATATACAGTGTGGTGTTAGTTTATATAGAATGTTATGTTAGTTCATATACTGTGTGGTTTTAGTTTATTTACTGTAATATGCTACATATGGTGTTTATTCATATAATATGGTGTTAGTTCCTATACATTATGGTGTTAGTTCATATACAATATTTTATGTTATTTATCTTTGTAACAATCACATTTCAAAATACTTAGAATAAATTGTTGTTCACTATAAAATTTATTGTGTGTATCATTCACATAATACTTTGTTTTTTTTTTTTATTCTTTTAAAACTAATAATTGAGTTTCTTCACAAAATGTAGTTAAGAGAATAAATACATATTAAAAGAGAAATTCAATTAAAGACGAGTTTTGAGATGAACAAAACATGGTTTCAAAATAGTTTTATAATGTATTATTGGGTTTTTTTCATCTTCTCAATCTAATAATTGAATTTTTGTGAATCGTGCATCTGAATAGACTAACTGTTCACAAAATGTTCACACATAAGAATCATTCATGCAATTTGTATTGAATGTGCATATATGAATTGTTCACAAAATGTGCATGTATGAATCGTGCACAAAATATGCATATAGAAAAACTTCAAAAACTAAAATCAACAACAAAACATAAATTGTAAAAAAAAAAATTTAAAAAAAGTGTAGATAATTTTTTTACACTTTATTCAACAACAAAAAATAGACATTTTTATGTAAAAATAACTATAATAAAATTTAATATTATATATATTTTATATACAGACTGTGCCAATATGCGAGTGATATACTAGTAAGATTAAAAAAATGTCATGGATTCTTGAGAACGAAGACAATTAATATTAAAATTTTGTGACTATCGGTCCTTGTCGATCGTTAATTCATTCTAATTAGAAATTAATTTGTAGACGGTTGCTCGTTTTGATTGCTAAAATGCAATTTTTAAATTGTAAGTAGAACAAAATTAAATATAGAAACTTAAATTTAGTTATTCAATGTAATTATATAGAACAAGATACATTCAAAGTCTGCAAGAAATTACGGATACCAAATTGAAAACTCAGTGAGGATGATGCTAATTAAGGATGATATTGTACTGTACTAAAACCGATTACACAAAATTCGACAATAATAGCATAAGGTAATTCATAATTTTTTTATTGTGGTTCAAGAATGCTATGCTGAAACTTTTTAATATCGTGAAAAAAATATTTTTATTTTTATTTAAATAGAAAATAAACAATAATACATTCATATTTTACTGAATTATTCTAATTATATTTGTAATTTTAGGATATTATTATTTTATAATGTTGATGATATTGTGTGTTTTAGATAGAATTCTTTAAAAAATTATCTTATTGTTTTATTATTGATTTACATGAAGAGTTCTGAATAAAAAAATACTTATTATTTTAAAGTGACTATTAATTTATAAATATTAATATAAGGTGGTTTTATTGCATTAAAAATTCTATTGTAATTTAATCGAACAATACTGTGGATCATGGACTTGCCCTGTTCGACATTTTATGACTTAGGCAAATCAACACCCAAGTTGGTAAGTGTCCTTTCCCACACGCCCATACTCTTTGGTAATGTATAAGATCCTTTTGCGGCGGTCTTTCTAGGACAAAAGTTCCAAGTTGATGTGCCCACAAGAAAATGTTATTTATTACTCCGTCCCGATATAAATTAATCGTTACTTTTAAATATACAGATTAAGGTAAAATAAAAATTTATAAATAATATAATGGAAAATTAAAAAATATATAAATGATGTAATAAAAAAATAAAAAATAACTAAAATAATGTAAAATATAATGAGAATAATAATATAAAAGTGAATAGTAGTTTTAAAAAAAAAGCAAATAAAAAATATATAGTGGAACAAACGAAAATGACAAAATGGGTAACATATAGTGAGACGGAGGGAGTAATTATTAATCACATTATCGAATAAAAATTTACACACTTTTTTATTTGGAAATATAATATAAATATATACAATACTAAAAAACTTATTAATTTATATGTTCATTTACATAATTATTATACATATTTACTCTGTCTTCACTTTATTTAAAATATATATATATAAAATATTAGAGGTGTAAATTCTGGAGTAATATTTATGTAGGTTCGAATCTCAAAGTAAGTGGGACAAATGTTTATTGAAATATTAATGTGGTGGTTTATTTTAGAATTTGAATCCTATCAACTCTTTTTCTCATGTGTACCTATTATTGGGCACTTGTCTCAATTTATATCTCATTTGTCGGAGAGATTAGTGATTTAATATTGTCAACATGTTTTCATATGTGTTTAACTTAAATTTTAAATTTAATTTTAATTTTAAATTTATTAAACACACAATAATACATTAAATATTAAATATATTATATAATTAGAGTATTATTGATTATTTCTAGCGCCATTAATTTCTTATTACTTTTAAGGTATTTTTTTAAAATTGAATTTTAAGTTTAAATATATAATATACATATAATGCGTACTTGATTTTGTAATAAATAATAAAAGAAAATTACAATTTAGATATACTATATATATATATACATTTGCCTATATTGACTAATAATTTGAAATCAGATTCTCCACTCTTTGTTATATCATTGGGAAAGAACATGAGAACTTTGAATTTTATATTTTAATTTTATATAATTAATTAATGATCTTGGAATTTGGGCGTCATTATATTTTGTTTGACCTCAAATGGATCGTGCACAGTGCATGAAGGATTGCATTATATTTATATATGGTTTCATAAGCAATATCCAACAGTATTGTTTTATTTATGTATACAAGAAATAATAACAGCTGTTTGGTAAGTGTTAGCATTTTCTAAATTTATTTTGGCAGCAATCAGCGACCATAATGGAGAAGCAATGTCTCGCGCCTGCATATTATACATATAATAATATATATGAAAATTCAAACGCTGAATTATATAATTAATTATTGAATATAAAGAGTCACCTTGCAAAGAAATAAACAATAATCGTCCTCAATTTGATATTTTGCAACATTTCTTATCACTCGGTCAAAATCTTCAAATTTTTTGAAGGATCGTCGTCGAGTCATACCAATTTACGATGAAAATGTTCTTGAAAAATTTAGGGCAAAAACATTTCATAAATTGCGAAGTTTAAAAAAACATTTTAGAAATTTATAACAACTTTATTCTCATTGTAAATCAAGATTAAAGACAATATATTTTTTTGTAACTAAAACAATTAACGACATTTCTATGTAATGATTAATCAAGAAAAATATTAAACTCTCTTCCATTCATTCAAAATATATGATATTTTAACCTTTTATTTTAGGTTTCATTACATATAGGAGCAACTTTTAAGGCCAATAATCATTTTTAATTTGAAAGAGGAGTAAAATCTTTTGATTTGACAGTTATTGTTTTTGGAAAAAAGTTAGATTTTGACTTTAACCAAAATTTAGTTTTTGGCGGAGATGCTTTCAGCGGACACGTCTATATTATTGATTTTTTTATTATATTTATATATATTGTGATTGCACTATACATTGGAGTTTGAGCTGCGTGTGGGAGTCGTAGAGTATGACGGTGGTGCGGTCGTAGGCGCGGGCGGCGTCCTCGGCGGTGGCGAAGGTGCCTAGCCAGCTTCGCGTGCGTTTCTTTGGCTCGCGAATCTCAGCGACCCATTTGCCCCAGCTGCACTGGCGGACGCCGCGGTAACGGAACTTGTTGTTGTCGGGGCCGCCCTTGCCTTTGGGCTTTTTAGTGTTGGTGGTGGTGGCGCCGGTGTCGGTGGAAAGTGGTGAGGAATTAAGGGGGAGTGAGGGGTGTTTTGGTGGTGGTCGTCTTGGGGAGTGTGATTATTAGGGTCTGAAATTGCATCACCGCTCATGGTGAGTGGTTGGAGAGAGAGGTGGTAAATTAGAGAGAGAGAGAGAAAAAAAGAGGTCACGTGGTGTATTTACCTGATTCGGGTGAAAATTGCATGATTTTAGTGTGCTTTTATTGCTTATTTTTATTTTTATTTCATGTTTTATTTACTCAATTTTAACTAATTGTGCTTGAAATAAGAAATATATCTATTTTGCTATTTTTGTAAGAAAACTTAGGATTCTTGGAGCAAATATATGTCATTTAGTCGGTCAAGTTAATTGAGGAAATTAATTTGTGGCCCATACATTTAACTAGAACTAGTATATCACCTGCGCATTTACACGGTCTGTAAATTTAAAATATGTATAATATTAATTTTTAATATAGTTATTTTTAAATAAAAATGTTTATTTTTTTATTGTTGAATAAAGTGTAAAAATATTATTCACACTTTTCTGTTATTGTTTTTACAACTTGTGTTTTGTTGTTGATTTTAGTTTTTGAAGTTTTTCTATATGAATATTTTGTGCACGATCCATACATGCACATTTTGTGTACGTTTGGTACGTGCGTATTTTGTGAACAATCCATATATGCACATTCAATACAAATTTTATGAATGATTCCTATGTGTGCACATTTTGTAAACAGTTAGTCTGTTCAGGTGCACGATTCACAGAAATCCAATTATTAGATTGAGAAAATGAAAAAAAAATTCATTAATATATCATAAAACTATTTTGAAACCATGTTTTGTCAATCTCAAAACTCTTTTGTAATTGAATATCTCTTTTAATATGTGTTTATTCTTTTAACTATATTGTGTGAAGAAACTCAATTGTTAGTTTAAAAAAAAAAACAAAGTATTATGTGAATGATACACACAATAAATTTTGTGTTGAACAAATACCACAGGTATCATATCACAGTAAATGAACTAAAACCACACTGAATATGAACTAACACAATACATATATAAACTAATATCACACTGTATATGAACTAACACTACATACCGAAGTATGTGTTACTGCGTAAAATGAAATATGTTGTGCACGATATTATTACCGGTAGTATTATTCACATATATAATACCTACTCAAGAAAAAACACCCAATAAATTATCATGAAATTGTCTAAAATTTTTTAAATATCAAATATTTGATGATACATATTAAGAATATCATCACGAGTATCGATGTCAACGATATTATATTATTATTATTTAGGAATATCAGTTGTAACTTTTTATTTAAATTATATATCTAATTAATATAAAAATATATAGTGTTATAATATTTGAATTTAATGTATCAAGTCTAAAAAAAATATTTATCATGTCAATTTTTTTTATCAAAAGTATAAATAATTAGAATGTAATTCATATCATGAACTATATTCATATAAAATTATAGCATATGTATTTTCCATAAATATTTTCTTTACTCAAAACGGATCTCACAATATCCCGTAATACCTTCCGACATATTGCATTAAACCACGTGCAAAAATGTGAGCACATTTTTCGTGGACGGAGGGAGTATGTATAGATTTAATATAATTTAAAATATTTTTTATTCTCTATTTCATTTATAAATAATAATGGATCTATTAATTTTTAAATCTTTATATTCTTACTCACACATATTCTTTATTTTAAATATTAATTATATATATTATATTTTTTATTAATTTTAAACACACAAATATTTTTAAAATACGAAAAAAAAAGTATTGGATGAAGTATACTATTTAACAATTATTTATATTTTTATAAAGAATTAATTTTTTTCTTGTAATACATACAAAAGAATTAAGAAATTTCTAGTATTTTATTGTGTGAATATAATATAATAACAATAATAAAGCAATTAGGTGTTAACATTTTACTTTTAAAAAATTATTTATATATTTATAAACAACTAAATAAATAAAAATTCTTATGACATACAAAAAACAAAAAAATTATATTTTGTTAGCAAAAAAGTAGACTTGGTTATTGCACATTTAATTTTAATTAGGTCAAATATTACGTATTATATTTATGAAAATTGTAAAGAACTCTTGGTATGACTAAATTTTTAGGGAAAATACACATTTTTGTCCTATAAGTCTCGTTGACTTTGATTTTCGTCCTCTTAAGTTTTGAATTTTTGTTTTCGTCATTTAACTTATGAAAAATTATGGTTTTCGTCCTCTTAAGTTTTGAATTTTTGTTTTCTTCCTTTAACTTACCAAAAATTATGGTTTTCGTCCTCTAACCGCTTATAATCAGTCACACATCCGGTAATACACACGTAGATCAAAATTTTCTATTTTTTTAAGCGAAATACTGACGTGGGTATTTAGAGGGAATTAGATATTGATGGATAAATTACAGGATTAACCGTAAATTCTCTTCCAAATCAAAACTCTAGTCGATCAAATCTAGGTATGAGGCCCTCTCCAATGCATAAACCCAAAAAAAAAGTTTTTTTACTGCCACATCAGCGCCATCTCAAAAGCAAAAAACCTCTACCTCCAAAACTAAACTCATCCCCATTGCATAAACCCAAAAAGTAGGTTTTTTTGGGACCCACTTCAGTTAATATCATATTTATTCATTTTATAATTTAATTTATCATTTATATTAATTATCTAACTTTTAGATAAATAATAAATAATTAAATATTTTAATTATTTTAATTTTTAATATTTATTATATTTTAAAAAAAATCAAAAATATATTATTAATTTTTTTATTACATAAACGATAAAATTCAAATACATTGGCTAATATTACAATAAAAAAATACAACTAGTGTTACATAAATGAAATTATTATTTTTAATATTTTATTATATTTAGCAAGAAAATTAAAATAAGATAATGTAAAATAAATAAAAAATAACATACTTAATAATTAAATAAACAAAAAATGATTATCCAAATTTTGTAATTAAAATAATGGCAAGGCCAACAAAAAAAATTAACAAACAGCATACAATAAAAAAAAAAAGCCAACAAAAAACAAAAAAAAAAAAGCAGAAAAAAGAAAGAAAGATAAAAGTGTTAAACGACTATTACTTTTAAGGGCTTTTCTACGGTCAGGAAGGGGTTTCGCCCTTCCTGACGTCAGTAAACCAATCAAACGTCGACAAATAATATTAAATCGCCCTGGGCGATATAGTTTCGCCCAGGACGAAAATAATAATTTTACTAAATAAAATATAAAAAATTACTAAAATATCCTTTTGTAATATTAAAAATTAAAAAATTTATTTTTAATTTTAAAAATTATAAAACACTTTTTAAATATATTTTATATAAAAAAACATTTATTTTTAAATAAAATTAAAATTATTTTCCTCAAATTCAACTTCAAATTCATGTAAGAAAAAACAAAAACAAAATCAAAATCATAATGATCCATCTCTCACAAGAGTTTACGGGCATTAGAACCCTAAACCCTCTTCTCAGTTATCACTCCTTTCATTTCAAATGCCATTAACTTCGGGTTTTTTTCCATTCTCCATAATGTCCTCAACGATTCCCAGAATCCCCTCCAAATCCCTGTTCGCTCGCTCTTCCGGTGGACCCTCTGCACCGCGACGTCGGAGAGTAATTCCAAGAAAAAGCTGAACGAATCGCCGATGAGCTATTGGATCTCAACAAGCTCGAGCTACATGATTACGCCATCTTATTCCGCCACAAAATGGGATTCCATCGCTACGGCCCCGCACCCACCGGACCCGCCCCGCAGTCGGATTTGTCAGCCGGCAGCGTCCCAGCCGCAGCTGCCGCCAAGGAGAAAATGGCATTTGATGTGAAATTGGAGAAATTCGACGCTTTGGCTTAGCTTAAAGTGATCAAGGAGATTAGAGCTTTCACTGATTTAGGTCTGAAAGAGGCCAAGGATCTGGTGGAGAAAGCACCCGCCGTGTTGAAGAAGGGGGTTACGAAAGAGGAGGGCCACAAGATTATGGAGAAGCTCAAGGAAGTTGGCGCTACCGTCATATTGGAGTCCAGCTGCAGCTATAGCTCCTGCTTCTGCTGCAGCACGTGTTGTGCATTGCGCTCTTCTTGGCTTCAGGAATAGGTGTACAATCATTCTATACTTTCCTCCTTTTTAGTGTAATTGTGTATAGACCGCCCTTATGATCGGTTTTGTGTGTGTGTGTGAGAAAGAGAGAAAGACATGTTCTGTTTGCTTATTTAATTGTGTATGACAGCCTTGACCCTGAACATAAGAAAGAGTCTCTGGAGAAATACTTGGGCAGAAGCCCACCTCAAGAATCCTTGCAGTAGGTGCACAGTAAAGCAAAATATCAATATTGGATTACGCAGTATGTAAACGCTCGAGAGATATTTTTTACTGTTGAAAACAAACTGATCATGGAAAAGCAAGGTTACATACATTACTGACTATTTTTCCAACCTGGGTATGTACATGTTTGTGTTCTGCTGATACACAATTGAATGAACTTACAACATAAATTAGAAAAACCCAGTCCTGTTATGATCAAAATCCAACTATCTAAATGGTTTAAATGTTGAGCTAAGCTCTTAGTTATCAGTTCTTGTGTTTAAAAATGAAGGTCATTTAAGCCCCTTTAAATGTTTATCTAGATAAATAGGCTATCAACCTGCTGGCTGAACTGATATTTGAGAATTATTTTTCTTTTTCTCTCCCACAATATCAACCACTTTTGTTTGATAGTCACATCTTATTTTTGATTACTTTATAAACTTAAAAAATTCTTCTCCGCTCCCAAGTTTGATCCATGGTCCCTAAGCTCCAAAGTTTACCAATTTTTTAGAGTTTAATTGAATTTATTTTATCTTGTCAAATAAAATACAAGAACTTTAACATTTATAGCATTTGATGTATTTAACTGTTTTATTACCACAACTCTATGCTGGCCAGCTTGATTTGAATTACTTTTACAGAGGTTTGTGTTTGGTTGATGCAAGCAGAGTAACTTCTGTCTACTCTTAGTAAATTTTTATTGTGTGACGATTTACAATTCATCACTTTTTGTTACCAAGACATCTAAAAGTCAGTATGAGCTTATTAAAGCCAAATTAGCTATCTTTCTTTGAGAATTACTTATTGTCTCTTTATTTGTAGGTGCTGGCAAAATCCTAAAAAATGATTCCAGGTGAGTTGATCAAACAACTTTTCTAGTTTCAAATGGATTTTCCCAGTTTTTCCACATTGACAAGCATGAGGGAACTATTTATGGAAATCCGGTGTATGCTACTATGCGGCATGTGTAAGAATGATGGAAAGTGACTGAGATTGAGAGATTTTAGACATATCCTGGATCATCATGTAACTGAAAATATCTGCGTGTTTCTGTGAAAGAAATTGAATAAATTAAGTTGCACTTTTGTCAAACTGTGCTAGAGAAACAATAAATGTTGATAATGGGATACATTTTACACTAAGTGTTAAGACATAAGAGTTGTTATCAATATGTATCCAGTTTATCTTTAAAATTTTAGCATTTACTAGATGCAGTTCAGATAGTGCACCTGTCATGATAATCTTTACTTGTGAAATGCATAAGCTCAAACTTGTTCTCTTATCAAGTCACATTTTGTTTGTGCAGTGATGCTAATGGGTTCATTAGTATATGGAATTAGATATACATTTCCGGAATATCTTTGCACATTTCTTGTTGTTGGTGGTGTATCCTCTTTTGCATTTTCTAAGGTAAGTATTTATTTATCTGGTCTTGGTTTTACCTTCTTCAGCATTTTTTACATGATTCATCAATAGATCGTGTCTAATAATACTAATGACCATCCTATGAGTGAATTTTCAAATTACTACTATTCTTTTTTCTTTTTCCCGGGTCCTGATTACTAGCTATTTGCGTCATTATTTTTCCATGTAGACTAGCTCAAAGACCATTAGCAAATTGGCAAACCCTAATGCTCCACTCGGATACGGCCTTTGTTTTCTGAACCTTGCTTTTGACGTATTCACCAATGCAACACACGATTCACTAACAGCCAGGTAAACCATCACCATTTTATCTCAACTTTCTAGTCTTCTACATAAATAAGCCACAAAACATATTTATTATTTATTTGAATATACTTTGTGTAGTCATTAATGGAAATCAAATTTTGTACAGGAATATCTCTTTTAAAATTTAATTGCTTGAGCTGTCTGCTGCAACTCCGTTTGTCTACTTCACTGCATTTTGAATGTGCTAGTGAACTTTATAATGTGTCCTTGTATTACACCTCATTGGTCCTATACTAATCTCTAGGAATTAATAGTTGCAGCCCCATGCAAGATGACTTGTTTTCTGGATTTGTTATTTGTTTTTGGATAAAAGAAATTCTAGGTTGGTCCCCTGGTGGGCAAAGGATTTCCTAATTCTTATTATTGTTGTAGTTAATTAGCCCTGCTCTTATATATGGGTGGTGGTTGCATCCTTGCTTATATCAGGATTATCTTAATCAGACTTCATGGATGGTTTATTTGATGCTTTACGTTTGTTATCTTTGGTTGAATAAATTTCAGCTCTACGAATGCTGCCTATTATCTTAATCAGACTTCATGGATAGTTTTACAGTAAGACCTTTCAATTGTTCCATGTTCTTGTTTCTTGGATTTCCTTGATTAGTGGCCTTTGGCCTATCCTTGTACCATAATTAGTACTCCCTCCGTCCCATATCTTTCTTCTTCTTTTATTATTTTTCGTGAGGAAGATTTAATGAAAGTGTGAAGAATGAGTTGGGACGGAGGTAGTAGTTTTGTTTTTTTTTGCAAAATGATTTCTTCCTTGTTCTGTGTCTTTATTCCCAGGAATTAGTAGATTGAAACCATCTAAACCGTCATTTTAATGACTTTTGGGTGTCAATTATCAGGTCACTGTAGGATCCAGGTTCAAGTTTGCCGTATTTTTCCTTCTAACTTTAAATTTGGACAAGTTGGATGGCACTTTTTAATCTTTTTTTCCAGCTTGCATCTCTGTGCATCTTCAGTCAAGATTCAATTAATGCAGGTCTGAGGTTCATCTCTTGCCTTTTGTGGTGAGTTACTCTGCATGTATCATACTCCTCCTTCAAATTTGGTGGACCACACAATAATATTTTCTGCACAGTTTAGGCGTACGATGTTCAGATGTTGTTTGACTTGATATGCACGTCTTGAAGATGTGTTTGTGGTTGATTTATGCTGTTAGTGTGTGTGGACATTTTGGTGGATAGTTTATTGGTTGCCGCTCGGAAAGCTGGTATCCGACTGAAATTTTTTCGTTCAGTTTTTACTATTATCATTCAGTGGTGAAGGTTATGTGTTATGTTGGGTTCATAAGAGCTGAAATACAGAGAGAGATTTTGAAGGAAATCCAAGTGAATGCCTTCTATTTCTGGTCAAGTGAGGTTAAGTGATGTGCACGGTGGAGGTCGTTTCGTTCTTAGTTTGGCTATTCTTTTTTGTGTGTGTGTGTATCTGCATAAAACTTAGCAGCAGCTTTGTTCTATGTGTTTTACTGTTTGAGTTACTGAACGTGTTCTCCTCCACAATATTCATTGTCCATCGCTGTCCGTGGGTATGTAAGTACAATCTTCCTGCTTCAGGTCCCGACTGAAGAGGTCTTCTATAATCGTGCATCATTAGGTTCAGTTTTTGTGGTGTTTTATGGCAGGACAAAGTATTTGGTTTGAGAGAACGGATGCCCCGATGTATATGCTTGTGACAAGAGAAGATGCGAGGGAGTATTCGATGCAAATGACTCGGTAGATGTTTTTGCTGTCTACTTTTTATCGATGGTGATCAAAGAGAAACACTGGAAGGTCTGTCAAAGAGAAGACAAATATATTATCGTATATGCATTTGTATTTGATTTTATACTTTTACATTATAGTCTTTTAATCATATTAGGCACAAACAGTATCACTTTCACATGTAAAAATTATCACCGTTACGCATATTCACTAACAATTTAATGCATATACTCAATATATTTTTAAAATAGTTATCTTTTGATATAATATAAATTATAAACAGTTAAAAATGTGTTCCTACATGAATTTTTTTTTTATAAATTATTACAACTTGTCTCTAGGAAAATAGAAACAGACACATATCCTTATGTCACATATTAGACACAAATAATATCACTTTCATGTTTAAAACTATCACCGTTACGCATATTCACTAACACTTTAATGCATATATTCTATAAATTTTTAAAATAGTTACCTTTTTATATAATATCAATCATAAATAGTTAAAAATGTGTTCCTACATTTTTTTTTTTATAAATTATCACAATTAGGAGGACGATTTAGAAAACGTATAGAAATATTATAAAAATTCTTTGATATGTGTTAAAACAATACACTAAATTGGCATGTTGTGGATAATTTGCTTATTTTTGTTATTCCAATTGAAAATCCAACACTTAAATAACTAATACTTGCTAAATATTATGAAAAATTAAGGAAATAACCTAATAGTATTACTCTTTTGTGAGGATGGTACTAGGAAATAACCTAATAGTATGTAATACTAGATTGAGTAGTTTCTAATACCATCATCACAAAACAATTATACTATTAGGATCCCAACATCAATACTTGTAAATAGAATCGCTAAACCACTAATACAATTGATAATCACACACCAAATTACTAAATTTATCTTAACATGGATAATTTGCTTATTATTGTTATTCCAATTGAAAATTCAACACTTAAATAACTAATACTTGCTAAATATTATAAAAAATTAAGAAAATAACCTAATAGTATTACTCTTTTGTGAGGATGGTACTATGAAATAACCTAATAGTATGTAATACTTAGACTGAGTAGTTCCCAATATCATCCTCACAAAACAATTATACTATTAGGATCCCAACATCAATACTTGTAAATAGAATCACTAAATCACTAATTCAATTGATAATCACACACCAAATCACTAAAATTATCATAACATGGATAATTTGCTTATTTTTATTATTCCAATTGAAAATCAAACACTTAAATAACTAATACTTGCTAAATATTATGAAAAATTAAGGAAATAACCTAATAGTATTACTCTTTTGTGAGGATGGTACTAGGAAATAACCTAATAGTATGTAATACTAGACTGAGTAGTTCCTAATACCATCCTCACAAAACAATTATACTATTAGGATCTCAACATCAATACTTGTAAATAGAATCACTAAATCACTAATCCAATTGATAATCACACACCAAATCACTAAATTTATCATAACATTGGCATCATATGTACTCTTCTAGGCAGAGTTGTAACACATGCTCTAACGAGAGTTGGGCTGGTTCGGATCTGTTTCTTTGCTCTGGATATGTGGAACAACTAGTTAAGTTATAGTTTCTCAGTGTATATAGATTGTGTGAACATATAGTGGAGTAGACTGGATATACATATAGGTTTGCATTTGGATGGAAGGGTTTGAAATCCATCGTGCCAAATGCTTCAGTCTCTGATGGATTTAAAATAATCCTTCAACAGGTTTCTACCAAGGTGACTTGTGTTGTGGTACGTGGAACAAAAACAACAATTAGCTTTTCTGTTCCTCATCACAAGTCCGACAAGGTATAGTAGAATCCTGCAAATGGCTGAGAAACTGGTTCTCTGAGAACTTGCTGACCTTTTATGATTTAATAAATTTGGTCGATTTGTTGCCAGAAATATATGAATGATTGTGTTTTGCCATACATTGGCATCATAAATATTCTTCGCAGAGATTGTGACACGTGCCTCAAAGAAAGTTGAGTTGATTGGATCTCTTACTTTGCTCTGGGTACGTGAAACACGTAGTTATGTTGTAGCTTCTCAGTCTATATCAATTCATTCTCTGGTGGGTTAGAAATTTGTCATCCTCATCTTGAACTAACTTGGGTGAGTTTGAAATATATTTCTCATTCTTAAATTTTTTCCTGCCCTATGTTTTTTATGAAACGATATAAATATTGTGGATGTCTTTGTATAAAATATAATGATGACTTGCTGGATGTTAGAGAATCAAAACATACTTTATACCATACTCATGTGCCGTATATCTTGTGCATCCCGGAATATACCCCGAGTACTTGTATATACATTTAGCCACCTCTTTGGTATACTATTTACATTTTGTACCAAAAAAAAAAAGAAGTAAGTAGAGTTACATCTATGTTGTTTGTAGGAATTGGAAAGAAACAGCGATTATAAGGGAATTGAATTTTCTGTTGCACAAAATATATGCAAGAGATGTAATTAATCACCATTAACATTTAAAGTGGTGAATACAATTTAAATTTTTTTAATCTCATATCCATGGGGATATATACTATAAGAAATAACGTGATCAATCTGCTTTACTGCTGCACATGTCTTGTCTATCATCGATGGAGCTGCTCGTCGAAGACAGCCATCGTCTAGGATAATCCTGGTTCTAAAGCGACGCCTTTCACCTGACAGATCCATTTCCATTTCCACGTGGTGCGGATACCTCTTTTTAACCTCTTTTTATCTAAGCATGATGTAACTTGATCAAAAGCAGATTATAAGAGCTACTGACTAAAGAAGGGATAAAAACAACTAGAAAATACTTACTGTCCATCAGGAAGCTCATAAGACGTCATTGGGATGTTTGAATATGATGTTTCTGACCAGAAGAAACGATGTCAACATATGTAGATTCTCAAAACATCAGCCTAATTTTAAAAATTAATTAATAGAACTAAATGTAAGTTATAACCATGAATAATTTTTTAATATATAAAAACATAAAGTGAATGTACGTGAAAATTGTGCAGTGGGACTCTTATGAGTTTTCAACAAATTTAAAGAGTTACTATGCAGGGTACCAAGTAATAAAATCATGAAAAGAATCCCCATTGCTCTCCCATTTTCTCTGAATTTGGCAAACAGTTAAAAATGAAGACCTAGAGGATTGAATAGAAAATTAAATTCTGAAAGAAAATACCAAGTCTTGAAGAAGTTTCTTTGCTAGTAAATCAAGAAAATTCAGTTGATGACTGAACATGGTAACTGATGTATAGTCAACAATTAATCAGCAAAAGTGTTGGTTCATCTCAGGAGCACAAACCATCATATGGGGTGTCAGGTGCGCGACACACGCATTCTTTAATATCGCCAACAATCACCCGCTGCAATAAAGAAATAAATTTAGCAACAGATTAAGGGCCAGCGACTAATGAGTTCTGCTTAATGAATAACCTGGGAATAAAGTCTGTAACTTTCTGTAGTATTGGGGAAGTCGAGGTCCACAATCCGTAAGATCCAAGACTATAGGTTTCATGAATTTATCAGAAAAAAGAAAAAAAAAGGACAAAATCGAGTAGAAGACGGCATGAAATTTGCTCATATGACAAGGAAATGGCAGTAGGTAGAAGTTGAACATGTTTTATATAGAGATATGCTGACATGAAAAGGGTGCATAAGCGTATGCAGTCAAGCAATGATGCTGTTACAAGAGTTGGACGGGAGCACTTTTATATTCTGAATCAACAACTGAAATCCATATTATTTGAAATGCAACAGTGATAGAACAGACTAACTGACTCACATAGGCAAAGCATTCTTTACAAATTAAAAATTAATTATGTTACATCAGATGGAGGATTATTGACCTGAAATTCTCCAGGACGAATTTCCTTCCGCTTAAATGCATAACGAGGTTTTATCTACAAATTGAGATTTAAAAAGGTTATAGTAAAACATATTCAAACTTCTGCAGATTGTAAAATTAAATCAAAAGTAAATATATAAGGGCAGAAGAATTTTAGAAACTCACAGAAATTCCTTTGTGTTCCAGGCTTTTTAACAAGCAATCAGTGAGGAGATCTCCTCCAATAAGAGATGTTGCCACAGCCTACAACAAACATAAAGAAAATTTAAAATAATGATTACAAAGGAAATGAACTAAAATATTGCATCTACAGTTGCACTGGTGGCATAAACTGTTCAAGGCATGAAGTTGGTTGATTGGCATTATCTACCTTCAAAATCAGATTAGGTCTAAATAAATAACATTATGAACCAGAAGTTCATATTATGGGAAAATGGACAGGCTTTAGTTCTATGACAAGAAATGAATTAATCTCTTAATATCACAAAGGTGCTAACTCTGGCAGAAAAGATAGTATAAGTTCTGATAGATAACAAATTAGTTGAAAATCAGTTGTTAGGAAAATAAAAATGATACATTAACGTAATGAAAAATAATGGGGAAGAACTTTTTTTAGCTGATTACTATGTGGTTGAAATTGAATTTTCATATTGATTATGTTACATGGATGAAAATCTCTCAGGTAATTAATGAAGTTCAGAATAAAAAGAGAATGGATTTTTTTATAGCTCATTGGGCAGTTGTTATGTGGAAGTAGGATGAAAGGTCAAAAACTTTATTTGAAGTTTTAAATTTCTTCAGGCACAACATGAACAAGATATATTCTTTTCTAAGCTTAAAAAAAGATCTCATTAAGTTCTGCAGATTATGAACTTTTTATTTTAGCAAATATGAAGCTCTCAATTTTTTTTGGATAAAGAGAGCATGCAACGTCAAGCTGAAGGACCTTAGTAAACCATACGTATATAATATGGGATTTCTAACATTTTCAACTCATAAAGATCTAAATTGAGTTGCACACAAATGATCATATTCTGGTTTTCACAAAAAAACAATGAATTTATTATTAAGAGCACCAAGTTAGGTGTGGTAAACACCCTTTTAACATGCTTAATTGCTAATAGTTCCCAGATAAAACATGATACTGGATATCTAGTTCTAGTACTTCAGCCTTTTCTAAACAAATAACTGTGAACATTTATTGGATATTGCTGTTTCAGGCTTCATTACACAATTTACATCTCCTTGCTAATTGTTAAGAACGAGTAAAGCTACGCACAAATATACATTCTGTGACCTTGGAATTGTAATATACAAAAAGACTTTTAAAGAGAAAATAAGAAACTGTACCCAAGCATTAACTGCTCTACAGCAAAGCCACTACAGAAATAGAAAACATGTGGAGTTTCCTTCCGACTATAGAAATACTTGTATCATAAAATCCTTGGATGTCAACTACAAGAAAATCATGGGACCTTTCCTCTCATTTAGGAGTAGATTTTAAAAAATGAACTATTTTTTCCTTATGACTATGATGCACAAACTATAGATCATCTCGTAATCTAAAGCAAAACAAAAAATCTTGTCGCAAAGTTTTATCCCAAACAGTAACTTCGTGGTGAAGCAGAAAAGTGGGGAGACCAAAATGACACATGCAAACTAAAATACCAATGAGAAAAAAATCCAGCATAGAAGTACAAATAATCAGTAAACTATATATTTTAACAAGTACCTATAGGTGAGACAATTGAAAATATATCAATGCCTACAATAAAGGCGAGTACCTTCTGAAGAACATAACCATCATGTACAGGTGCCACAGTAGTTGATCCACCACCACTGAATCAAGGAATAGAAGAACTAATTTAGCTTGTCGGGAAAGTGATCAATTTTTTTAGCATGCTCGAGAATTTTCATAGTTCATAAGAAAACGATTTGGAAAATCTGCAAGAAGAATGGAAGACCTGAAATTTCTATCAACAAAAGATTTGGTTACAATTGACAATTTAGAGGCGTTTTAGTAGCTTTACCAATTTATCAACTAGAGGTGTGTAGGTCATTCCCTGAAACTCTGGAAATATTAGCAATATATTTTTGTTTCAGATTTTATTATTCTACTCTAAACTTGTGAAAATAAAATTTATAAGAAAAATATTGATTAAAGCAACAACAGAAAAGGAGAATCCCGTTTAGCTGTATTCTTAAATACAGTGCCACTATAGTAAACATGTAAATGGGAAAAGGAATAGCCTTTCATGAACCAAATGGTGCATGAGGGAGTAATTTAATCACGTATGCTGTAAGAAAATATTGGTGTCAAAACACAAGGTCCTTACACCAAAAACCAAATGCTAAGAAAATGCTAAGGCCATTAAAATTTGTTATTTCAATTTAGTAGTTGATCACATTAAAAATGGAAAGTTTAGACATAAAATTAACATAAGATCAGAACTGTAGAACAATGTTGATAACATAGGTAGGACCCTACCAGTCAACGACTAAAGCAGTAGAATGTCCTGATGCAAAAGAAGTGAGGACCTAGAAGAAGTAAACAGTCTTTGATTATAATGTAGCCAAGTGAAGTATTCTCCAAAAAAATGAAGAAAACAGGTTATTGCTTCTGGTGTCAAATTGAAAGAGAAGCTCACAGCATTTTTGGCCAAAAATAATGCAGGAACTTGGTACTTTTCAAACATTATTTCTGCAGTCCTGTTAGACAAGTAACATAACTCAGCGGTCAGATCAGAACCAACAATAAATCTGCTAAAAGTCATTCATAAGAAATTACAATGAGGAAGAATTTGTATAATATTAATATAACAAGTAAATCATTTGACATTTTCAATCAAATATTAGCAGGTGTTGGAGCTAAGCAAATCAGTGTACTAGAATAAGGCCTATCAAGAATAGTCATGAGGCATAAATGCATAATCAACTTTCATTCAATCAAGCAAAATTCCACCAGCCACATCTTCAAAGCAAGAAAATAAGAACGTGAAGTAAAACAGGACAAAAGGAACAGAAATCGGATGCCAACTGCCAAGAAGGAGAAAGGAGTAACTAGCTACAAAATAAAAAGTCCACCTCTCATTTATCCAATTGGCCATAGAACTCAAACATAAAATTAGAGATGATGTGTTAGGAATATAAGCTAGGGAGCCCTAACTTAACCCAAAACCAAAAGAATTCTAAAATCGTAACAGAATGAGATGAACTGATTATAAGAGTGAAATTATAAGTCAACTGATGTAGATTCAAATATCAGAATTCCCATCTATTTTAAACTTTACACATGAGCATGAAAAATAGGTTACATCTAATTTTAATTCAACATTTTTTAGTAGTAGGTTCATTCGAGCATATTATACGAGGCACCTTCTGGAAAACATGGCCGCAGCCACCTAGAAGAGTGTGATTCAGGCAAACTTAAATGAACATACAATGCAGCAGCAGAATAAGGTCTCCTTCACAGAAAGAAATCTGGACAGTAAACATAGCACACAATAATCATGGACAAATTACATCTGAAAATCATGATCAAATCCGCACAAGTTTTCAAAATGCCCACCTTCTTCTCCAAGTCGAGCCTTTACGCCGTCGCCGGCGTCATCGAGGCTGGTTCTACCTCCTCCTCCTTCTCGTAGAGCACGGCGGTCTACAAGCACTGCGGCGCGCAGCCATTTTGGTGGTCACCGATGGACTTCCAAATCGAGAAATCGAAGCTGCAGAGTGATCAAAACAGGGAGACGAAGCTTCTCCTCTGCATCAAGCACCATAATTCGAAGCTCTGCTTCAACAAATCCGTCGTCGGGAAAATTCAGGTTCCGGTGAAATCGCTATTCGACGATTAACGATTGAATTCACGGGAAATCAATGGCGAAACACCCACATCCTTTGCGATTTAACCTGTCCGTCGGCATATTGGAAGTGAATTTTGAAATGAGATGAAGGGGATTAGGGTTCTAGTGGAGGTAAAAATTAATTTTTAAAACATAAATTTTAATTTGATTAAAATATATTAAGATATAATAATATTTTAATTAAAAAAGTTAATTTGGTAATTTTAATTTAATTTAATAATATTAATTAATTTTTTTAACAGTGCGATCTCCTTATGCATAGTGCAATCGCCCTAGTGCAAAGGACAATCTTTTTAAAATAATATTGTACGTTGGATCATAAATCTAACGATATCTAGGGGGTTTACTGACATCAGGAAGGGCGAAGCCTTCCTGACCATAGAAGAACCCTACTTTTAAAGGCAATTCTTTGCCAAACAATACTTAAAAAATTTTATAAAGGCAAGACAAACAGTAATCAATTTCTATACATATGCATGTTTATTAATAATTAAAAAAGGAAACAAAGTTGTTGGGCCCCTCTCTCCCTCTTCTACCTGTGGTAGAACCCTCTACCTGCTGGGTTTCTACCTCATTCCCTCCCCAGTGCAATAAACCTAGTTGTAATGTTTTTTTCTCCCTGCCACCTCAATAAAAACCTCCCCCATTGGGAGGGCTTGGGGGCTTAAGAGAATTAGGGAAAAAAGGAACAAAAATTCTCAAATCAAAACATTCAAAAGTCTAAATTTTTTTTAGCGCATACTCATAGTACGGAAAGAAAGAGGGATGTCTTCAAGAAATTCATATGAATCAACGAGTTTCGAGCGCAATATTAAGTGTCATTGTGGTTTCGTTGTACGGTTTGTACATAATATTCAAAAATGATTCCGGACAGAAGATTCTATGAATGTAAGTATTGGAGGGTATTTTGGAGGAAATTTACGCTTAAAAGTGTATTTTGTCAAAGACCTAATTCCCTCCAAATACCCCCACATTAGTATTTTGTTTAAAAAAAAGAAAAAAAAATAGATCCACTTGTGTATTACCAGTTGTATGACTGATTATAGACTTATAGGTGGTTGGAGGACGAAAACATAATTTTTTGTAAGTTAAAGGACGAAAATAAAAATTCAAGACGAAAACCATAATTTTTGGTAAGTTAAAGGATGAAAACAAAAATTCAAAACTTAAGAGGACGAAAATCAAAATCAACGAAACTTATAGGATAAAAATGTATATTTTCCCAAATTTTTATTTAATATTTTATTATTAGACATCTTTTTTTATTGTGCATTTAATTTTAGCATGGTCAAAATATTAAATAATATATTTATCAAAATTAGAAGTAATGACTCTCACTTAGTTACTATTTTTAGAACATTTTATAATTAGATTAATATAGATATAGATTGTGTCTCAATTATTAATTTGAAAGACATGTAGAGAAGCAAGGCCCATTTGCTACATTGAGATGAGTTTTTAAATAAGGTTCAGTTTATATGCACGTTTAAAGGTTCAGTTTATATGCACCCATATGTGTTTGGAGTACACACTTGTTAAATACATTTATCAAAAATTGACTATATTTACATAAAATTTCAATAATAACCCTCCCTCTGTATACCAGAATCGTGCACCCACACCTCCACTTCACAAAAAAGAAATTCGCTACTTTCAATCGATAAAAAAAAATTAAATAGCAGCGGAGCGGCCACCATCTTCGAGCGGCATGAGAATCGCGATCCGCTGCTGTTGTCCCTTGCTGAAGCTGCCTTCGTTGGAATTTAAATGTGGTTTCCATGACTTCGTTGGTAGTTAGTTGTGAGATTGAGTGGTGACTTCCATAGTTTTTTCCGGCGATAATTACCTGCCAATGACGAGCTTCTCCAGTTTTTGGCGGTCATGGGCTTCGAAGTCCTGCGAATAGCCCCCAATTTTTTACTTTCATGGTGGAATGAATGATCTTTTTATCTGTAATTTTTTTTGGACGGATTCTTTCTCTGAAATTTTTCAAGAAGAATGAAAAAAAGGGTGTTGCAGCCACGTTTATCTCCATTATTGTTGGTGGCCCATATTTTTCTCCTTCTTTAGAATTATCTGCAAAAATAAAATTTTTAACTAACCTACGCAATAATTTTTAGTTGCAAAAATGGAGATAAAATTAGTTATCATAGAGGATATAATGGCCAATTTATATGTTATTACATATAATTATATATTTAAGTGGGTGCATTTTAAATAGTTGAGGGTGCATATAACCTGGCCCTTTAAATAAATTGTTTGAATTATTAATTGAAATATTATTACACATGAAATTAATTGTTGTTTCTTTTGGGCCCGTTTGACGAAAGAAAATGAGAGAAGACCCATTTCTTAATTTCAATATTATTCTTAATTATTCTCAATTGAAATGTATATGTTATACCAGGAAGGCC